>VZUI01000811.1:0-78720 GCA_013401135.1 Cettia cetti | reverse complement strand
GCGGGGGGGGGGGGCGGGGAGCAGGGTCCGGGGGCGGCGGGGGGCATTGCCCCGGGGAGGGAGGGCGAGCGAGCATCACTCCGAGTCCCCAACAGGTGAGCATCCCCCGGGCACCCGGTGAATCCATCAGTGAGCATCACCCTGGGCCCGGGGGGACAGGAGCGTCCCGTGGGGGAGACCCCCGCTGCCCCCCTGCCACCTCGCAGCCTGTGGCACCCGGCGGATGCCGCCCTGCCCTGCCCCCCGGGGGCAGCCGGCCAGTCCCCAGGTGGGTGCATCCCCGGGCTGGGAGTGCCCCCGTGCTGCCGTGAAAGCCGAGGGCAGGGCCTCGGTGGGGGGCCCAGAGGGGCAGCGGGGCCACTGCTGTGTCCCCATCAGCGCTGCTGCCCTGGGGACCCACATGGTGGCCCTGTGGCCCCACGCTTTGGCTCTGCGGCCCGGGGGCTAAGGGCAGGCAGTGTCCTCTGCCCCGTGCTGTGCTCCCAGCATGTCCCCAGGGATGGAGTTCCAGGGGCTTTGGGGAGCTCAGTGTTTGCAGACACAGGAGTGGGGGGTGATGCAGTGGGCAGGGAGACTCCGGGGCTGTGGGGACATCACCCACGCTTGTGTCCCCCGGCAGCCCCAGAGCTCCCAGAGCCACCGTCCCTGCGATGCCTTTTTGCCCTGCCGCTGCTGCTGGTTTGGGTTTGGGGTGGGAGATGGGGCCGGGGGTTGCCCAGTGGGGTTGGAGGGGGCCGCAGGGCGGTGACAAGGACTCCTCTGGGTGACACGAAGGGGCCCTGAGGGCTGGAGGGGTCTGCGAGCACGGCGTAGGCACCGGCCGGCCCCGCTCCATGACCGTGCGGAAATGCAGCCGGCGGCATCACCTCTGGTCTCCGCTGTGCCACCGGGCCCCGGGGACACCGAGCCTGGCAGCCCCCCCCCGGCTCCGAGCAGGGGAACAGCTCGGCCTCCCCACGGGGATTTCCCGTGTCACCGCCTCGCCACCCCCTGCCCACCGGCGCCTTCGTGTTGGGGGTGTCCCCCGGGGTGTCCCCGCGGCTGCCACTGCCTGTCCCCCGCAGACATCATGGCTGACAAGGAGGGGGTGACGCTATCGCTGGAGGAGGAGGAGGAGGATGCCGACGTGGCCCTGGCGTACAAGACGCCGGAGAAGAAGAGCCTGCAGGAGATCCAGGAGCTGGACCCAGGGGATGAGAGCCTGCGGAAGTACAAGCAGGCGCTGCTGGGTGCCATTCCTGCTGCCCTGGGTAAGGCCGGGGCTGCAGCCGGGTTTGGGCACCGCGGCACCCCGCAGCCCGGCCGGGGGGTGCCGCCTCAGCGGGCGCAGGGAGCTGGGGCGTGCTGGAGCAGGGAGCGTCCCGCGGGGCATCCCCGGCAGGGAGAGCACATCCCGGCTGGAATCGCCCGTGGGTGTTGCCTGTGCCCCCCACCTGCGCAGGGACCCCGGCATTCCCTGCCGGCAGAGTGCCGGTGCCCGGGGACCCCGGTTGCCGTGGTTACGGGATCACCGCCGCAGTTTCCATAGGAACGGCTACGGGGAACCGGGAAATTCATGGGGATGACGGAGAGGAGCGAGCGGCGGGGCGGGGGGAGCGACACCGGGGTGGCAGGGCTGCCGGTGACCAGACGGTGCCCCCCGCTCCCCACGGCCCCCACAGCAGCCCCCCAGGCTGGGGCTGGGGTCCCTGGGGTGCTCCACGGGCCCAGCACCCATCATCCAGCCATGAATGCATCGGGGAGGATGCAAACTGGGGGGAGGGGGGCCTGCAAAGCAGTGGGGTGCACCGTGGGATGTGTGAAAGCTGGGGGGTGCAGGTTGGGCTGGTGGGGACCAGCGCCCACCTCGAGGGGTGCCTTGTCTGTGCCTGCTGCATCCTCCTCCTCTGCTTCCCCTTGTTCTGCTCCTGAGCCAGGGAATGGCCCCCCTGGGAAATACCCGTGTCTGGGTCCTTCAACCGTGATCTTACCCCAAAAAGCACTGATGCCATGCTGGGGTGACCTGAGATGCCCCTGCTCTCCTGTGCCTGCCAGCTGCCTGCATTCACTTGCTTTAGCACCCTCACCTTGGACATCGTGGCCCTTCCCACCATTCCAGGGCCGTGGGCAGCCCCTGGGCTCGCTGGGGTGGAGGTGATGGTGGACTGGGCATGGTGGGTAAGCTCTGGGCCCTGCTGCTTGTCCCTAGATGCCAGCGTGCCCAACGTGCAGGTGACAAGGCTGACACTGATGTGTGAGCAGGCGCCGGGGCCCATCACCATGGACCTGACAGGTGAGCCCTGGGGACACCTGGGGGAGGAGGAGGAGGAGGAGGAGGAAGGGATACCAGGCTGATGGATCATCTGCCTGTGCAGGAGACCTGGAGGAGCTGAGAGGCCGGGCCTTTGTGCTGAAGGAAGGGGTGGACTACAGGGTGAAGGTGTCCTTCAAGGTGAGGCAAGTGCACGGTGCCCTGTGCCCACTGGCTGGGCATGGCCCTGCTGCCCTCACACCACGGGGTCCCTACCCCAGGGGTCCTTGTTACCCTGGGGCCCTGCCCCAAGGGTCCCTCTTGCCACCCACGGGTCCCTGCCTGCCCCAGGGTCCCTGCCTTGGGATATCTGCTTCCACCCTTTACCTCTGGGGTCCGTGCACCTCTGGGGGTCTCTGCCCACCCTGAGATCCCCAGCCTCTGCCACCCTGGGAGTCCTTGCTGTCCCCAACTCCCCTTGCTGCAGGTGGAGTCCTGACTGCCACCCCGTGGTTCCTGCCACCCCAGAATCCTCACTTCTCCCAGAGATCTCAGCAATGCTGCCTATCCTAAGGTTTCCTAGAGGTCCCTGCCCCTCCTGGGGGGGATCCCTGCCATCCCTGAGTCCCTGCCCCTCCTGGAGTCACCTGCCAGCCTGGAGTCTCTGCCACCTTTGCTGATGCTGAATTCTGACAAGGGGGGGATGTCAGGATGCCAGATCCCCCAAGCCCCCCCTGCCTTCTGCCCGCAGGTGAACAGGGAGATCGTCTGCGGCCTGCGGTGCCTGCACCTCACCTACCGCCGGGGCCGGCCCGGTGAGTGGGGCTGGGGGCTGGGGGGCCGGGGCTGCGGGGCCCCCGCACTGCCCTGGCCCCACTCATCCGTCCCTCCTCTCCCCTCCTCGCCCAGTGGATCGCGACGTTTTCATGGTGGGCAGCTACGCGCCGCGGGCCGAGGAGTACGAGGTGGTGACGCCGGCGGAGGAGGCGCCGCGGGGATGGCTGGCTCGGGGCTCCTACCGCGTCCGCTCCCTCGTCACCGACGATGACAAGACGGAGCACCTCTCCTGGGAGTGGGGCCTCTGCATAAAGAAGGCCTGGGAGGACTGACCCCGCCCCCGCCCCCCGGCTCCCCCCGCCAGCTCGGGGACGAGGTGCCGCCGCCCCGGGGACCCCTCGCCGGCACCCCGCGCTTGCCCCAGTCACGTGAAGGGTTGAGGGGGGTCCCTTAGCGAGTGAGAGCCCGTGGTCGTGGTCTTCGCAACCAAAGTTATTTTTAATTGCTCTTTTTTTTTTTTTAATATCGATGCCCGCCCGGTCCTCACGGCGTCCCCGTCGCTGGGGCCGGGGCTGTGACCCTGCCGTGGTGGTGCCGTGTCCGGTGCCCGCCCGGTCGCAGGCTGTGCTCTTCCATCGCCATTAAACCGTACAGACTGGTCTCTTACTGGTGTGTCTGTGTCCCCACCGCCTACGCCTGTCCCCCTGCTCCCTGTCCCCCGCCGCCCTGTCCCCATCCCGCTGGCGGGGCCGGGTTTCCCTGCGGCGACGAGCGGCTGGAAAACACCACCTGGTCCCGCTGCCTTATCGGCGGGGCCGGGCAGCCAGTAGCGGAGGGCCACGAGCCCCAGGGCACCGGCACAACCCGCCCCCGGGTCCCTTATCTTCGTCCTCCTCCCCGGACAACATCCTCAGCGCCGGCGCCATGCGCGGGTCCCGGCTGGTTTGGCTGCTGGTGCTGTCGCTGGCCTGGCTGGGTCCGGCTTTGGGCGGCGAGGATAAGGATGAAGAGGTGATAGAAGAGGAGGAAAAGGAGAAGAAAGAGGATGAAGTGCTCTCAGATGAGATCAAGGAGGAGGACAATGTCCTGGTGCTCCATGAGCACAACTTTGCCCGTGCCCTGAGTGAACACCAGCTGCTGCTGGTGGAGTTCTGTGAGTGCCCCCACTCGGGCAGGGGCGTGGGCAGGGGCAGGTCTGGGGTAGGCAATATTGGCAGGGGGAGCAGCCGTGGCTGAGCATGGGAAGAACACACGTACAGGGACACAGGTACAGGAGGGAGGGTCGTTGGGGTGGGCAGGGGCAAGGCTGTGGGACAGAGGGACAGGCCATGTGACAGGGCATGGGATAGGGACAGACACGTGGAGCAGGGACACAGCAGTGAGGGGTGTGTAGCACGGGCGTGGGACACAGGACAGGGACACGGTGTGGGTGGGGGACAGGGGCACAATCTGGGGCTCAGTGGGCTCACACAGCCTTTGGGCTGTCCCACCTGTCCCCGTTATCAATGCTGTCCCCTACCCACAGACGCGCCGTGGTGTGGGCACTGCCAGCAGCTGGCTCCTGCCTTTGCCCAGGCAGCCACTGAGCTGAGGAATGAGTCCAGCCCAGCCCGGCTGGGCAAGGTGGATGCCACGGCGCAGACAGCCCTGGCCACGGAGTTTGGCATCACCTCCTACCCCACGCTCAAGCTCTTCCGTGATGGCAACCGCACCCACCCCCTGGCATACACCGGTAGGGCTGCGGCACCACGCGGTGTCCCTGGCACCCACCCAAGGGAACACGGCCATGGGGCTGGGGGGGTGACAGGGGCTGATGGTCGAGGGTGTCACTGTCCTTGTGCGGGTCACAGGGTGGCGATGGCGAGAGGGTGGCAGTGTCCTGGTGGTGACAATGGACAGGCAACTGTGATGTCTGAGGTGATGATGGTTGGCGGTGCCATGGGGCTGGTGGCGGGTGGCTGAGGTTGGTGGCACAGGGAGGGGTGGCAGCCTGGAGAGGGGTGTCAGGTGACATCTGTGTGCCAGGCCGCATGGACAGCCAGGGCATTGTGCGTTGGATGCAGCGCCGGGCCGGCCCCAGCGCCACTCTGCTGCAGGACACCGACACCAGTGCTGCCTTCATCAGCTCCAAGGACTTGGTGGTCATTGGCTTCTTCAAGGTGGGCTGGGGCGGGTCGGGGCTGGACCGTGGCCGTGGCCGTGGAACTGATGGGTGGCTGTGCAGGACCTGAGGGGTGAGGCAGCCCAGGCGTTCTTCGAGGTGGCTGCTGAGATGGTGGACATGACCTTCGGTGTGGCGGAGGCAGCCGAGCTGTTCCAGGAGTACGGGCTGTCAGCTGACACCGTCTGCCTGTTCAAGAAGGTGAGGGGGTGGCAGGGGACAGGTGGGGCCATCCTGTCCTCCCCTCAGCCCTCACGGGCCCCTGCCCTGGCAGTTTGATGAGAGACAGACAAACTTCCCTGTGGACCCAGAACGGGGGCTGGACACGGCCGAGCTCACCCGGCTGCTCCGCGTCCACAGCCTGCAGCTGGTGATGGAATTCACCAACGAGGTACAGCCTGTCCCCAGCCCTGTCACTGTCCCATGAGGGCCATGGCTGCCCTGTTCTCACCTTCCTCCTCCTCTCCCTCCCCAGACATCCAACCAGATCTTCAGTGCCAAGATCCCCCATCACATGCTGCTCTTCCTCAACAAGTCCTCACCGGAGCAGCTGTCACTGAGGGACGGCTTCAGGGCAGCTGCCGGTGGCTTCCGGGGTGAGGTGAGGTGGCCCCACGGCAGGGACACGGGGGGTGGCTTTGGGCCTCCCCAGCCTCAGCGTCCCCTGTTCCCCGCCAGGTGCTCTTCGTGGTGGTGGATGTAACCGGGCACGGCGCCGACGTGCTGCCCTTCTTTGGCATGACGGCTGCCGATGCCCCCACCCTGCGCCTGGTCAGGATGGAGAACAACCGCAAGTACCAGATGGAGCAGGACAGCTTCTCGGAGTTGGCCATTCGCACCTTCGTGCAGGCCGTGCTGGATGGCAAGGTGAAGGTGAGGGCTGCAGCGTGGTGCCAGCCAGCACCTGTGGATTCTGCCCTGTGGTGAGAGATGGGCTGTTGGCTCAGAAGCCTAAGGATGATGGTTGTGCAGTGAACACCAGGGATGTGTTTGCTGGTATCGCTGCTGCCAGGCTTGAGGATTTGGGGATTTGTTGTGGGCAAGGGGGGCAGGAGATTGCTGCCATGGAGACACAGAGCTGGGATGGCGGCAGAGGGGAAGATGTGGTCCAAAAGGCAGCACAGGAACATACCCCTGCCCCAGCCTGCGGTGTGCCCCACGGGCCTCTGGCACTGCTCAGCCCAGGCTGTGGCTGTCCTGACTGTCCCCACAGCCTCACCTGCTGAGCGCGGAGCCCCCTGAGGACTGGGACACGCGGCCCGTTAAAGTCCTGGTGGGGAAGACCTTCGAGCAGGTGGCATTCGATGAGACCAAGAACGTCTTTGTCAAGTTCTGTAAGTGCCCTACGGCCCTCCCTGAGCTCAGCCACGGGGCTCAGCTCCTCGGTGGCAGCCCCAGGCGTGTCACAGAGCCCCGGTCACCGCGCCCGCCCCGCAGACGCGCCGTGGTGCCCCCACTGCCAGGCCATGGCGGCCGCCTGGGAGGAGCTGGCCGAGCGCTACAAGGACCGCGAGGACATCGTCATCGCCGAGATGGACTCCACGGCCAACGAGCTGGAGAACATCACCATCCACGGATACCCCACCCTGCACTACTTCCCCGCAGGGCCGGGCAGGAAGGTAGGTGTGGGCACTTGTGGGGTCACCACACAGCACCCGGGGCACGGTGGCACCTTCAGCACCCTCCGCTCCCATGGCCCAGATGGTTGAGTATAAGAGCACCCGAGATGTGGAGACCTTCTCCAAGTTCCTGGAAAACGGGGGGACACTGCCTGAGGAGCCTCCGGTGAGTGAGGTCAGGGGACAGCCCCCCTGCCCAGGGCGAGGGGTGGATCCTGCAGGATGGGGGCGGGGACAGGGTCAGGCAGGGAGTGTGTGCCCATCCAGACCTCACTGCCTTCCCCAGGTGACCAAGACCCCTGGGAACAGCACGGACAAGGGAGAGCCAAGTGTGCCACGGACAGATGAATCCCGGGATGAGTTGTGAGCCCTGTCCCACTCAGGCTTGTGCTATAAACCACCTGAAAACAATGTGGGCTCTGGTCTGTGTCTGTGTCTCCATGTGCTGGGACCACTCACCTAAGGACACAGCAGGGCTCCTCTTCCCTTGGGCAGCTGTGCCATAGCACTGATCCCTGGCAACCCTGCAATGGCACCAGCTGGCCAAGGAGCTCTCCATGCTGGCCCTCGTGCTGCACTGGTAGGATTCAGCTGATGGGGGATCAGCTGGGGTCTGTCCTTCGTGAGCTCCAGGGAATCCCCAGGAGCTGCTGTCACAGACAAGGCAGGCAACATGGGGTTCTACAGGCACGTAAACCTTGGCTTGCAGCCTCTGGCAACTCCAGCACTGTCTCCTCTCTGCTGAGCCATTCCTTCAGGGACAACACTTTGGTTCCCTGGAGCCAGGATGTGCTCAGCCACCCTCCAGGGAGTCCAGAGCAGCCCCGCCCTGTGCCCAGAGCCTTCACCAGACCTGCCCCATTCTCTGTCCATCCCAGAGGCTGCTGAGGGCCTGGGTCTGCTCCACAGGGAAGGAAAAAAGCAGTAGGCAGTGGGATGTGGGGTTTTATTTCATTTTATCCAAGTACCTTTGAAAAGATCATTGTACAAGTCAGCACATGAGAACGCAGAAGGAAATGCCGGGGCTGCATGGCCGCTGTACATTATTTACAGGGACCCCCCAAAAAAAAGGGGGAGACGGAAATCCCGGGCACGCCAACAACCTCACCAGACACACCACCAGCAGAACGTCAAAAGCAAGGAGTAAAACCCCTCGTAACACTGTTCCCGGGCTGAAAACATTGGCAGATTTTGCTGGACTTCACACAGTGTAGGCAAGCCCAGAACCGCGTTTTAAAGGCACTGGGTGATGTACAACAGGCGCAGTCGGTCCCGGCGCGGTGCCCTGGGCTCCTGCAGCTCCTGCAGCTCCACCACTGCTGGGGATGGCTCTGAGCAGGGCCAGTGCCACCACGGATCCCCTGGGCCTTGGGGCCACCCCCGGTTCTGTGGGTGGGCAAGGGCTCTCTAAAGGAGCTGGCACAGAGCCGTGGCCGTGCTGCAGCAGCAGGGCCGGGCTGGGAGAGGGCAGGATGGGGGAGCACTGGCACAGCCCCAGCTTCCTTGGGGCCGAGTAAGCCCAGAGGCTTCCCAGGGCTGCCTGCAGGCCCTGCATGAGCCACAAACTGTTATCAACTACTGGTGCAGTGCCCTGCTGCATCCCCTGAGACACAGAAGATGACAAAAGATGCAGGACTCATAAAAAGACATATTTTGTCTTCAGATTTAATGTCTCATCAGTTCCTGCCCCACTACAGCTCTCCTAAAGAGAGCCCTGCCCAAAGCTGGAGCTTGGCCCAGGGGTCTGGGCATGTCTGCACCAGGCACACGGGAGCCAGCCCTCTGCAGGACTGCAGCACCCTCCTGGGAAGCAATCCCTTCTCCATAGGGACACACAGGAGTGTGCAGGCTGTGGGATGCCAGCACCCAGCCTGCCACCCTGCCTCTCAGCTGGTCCTGGCTCTGTGAGAAGCCCCCAGTCCCAACAGGCACTGACCCTTCCCTCCCTTGGGGATTTACTCAGTTGCAAGGAAGCTCAGGGGGAGAAAAAACACCCATCCTACCATGTCCAGCAGCTGAGCCTGCCACGGAGGCCACAGATGACTCCTTCCAAATGGCTCCATGATCTTCACAGCCTCTTTGGAGCGGGGTTGCCCCTTCCACGCTGGTGGGGTGAGGGCAGCTGCACCCCAGGGCGCTCCAGGGCCATCCATGCCGGGAACACGGGGCAGGGTGCCGGGAAAGCGCCGAGCAGCCGGGGTCTGATGGATGGCTGTACACTTTGGGTGAGTTCTGCAGTACCTGTATGTTTTACATTTACATAAGAGCACTGTGACATTGGAAATATTTTCCTTTTATTACAATATATCAAAAATATGCAGCTTTAGTAAACAAGGTCATATTACACTTTCTAATGCACTGTACAATGCTACATTACACTTATATTCGGTATGGAGAGGGAGCCCAGGCTCCCACTGGCAGGTTTGTGGGGTGAAAGGGCATCCACTGGCATCCTGGAGCTTGCCCAGATCCGTGCTGGAAGCAGAGCTGCTGCCCTCTGCCCTGGGCTTGCTCGGTGCCTGTGGTGGTAGCACAGCCAGCGTCCGCCCCAGGCCTTCTCCTCCGGTCCCAGAGTCCTTCACAGTCCTGTCCTCACTGCCCTGGAGCCTAATCAATCTTCTCCACCTTCCCAATGATCTTCTCCTCGAAGATGGGCAGGATGGTGTCATCCTCCCGCACCTCCTCGAAGACCACACCACAGTCAAACTCGTCGCTCACTTTCTTAAAGTAATACCTGAAAAAAACAGAAATGTGGAGGGGGGAAAGGGGAAAAAAAAAGCAGGTGAATGGTCATAGGGCAGCATGATCCCCCAAATCTGGGCACAGCCCTTCCATGGCTCTGGGTGCATGGAGCCCAGGAAGCTACTGCCTCAGACATGGGGGGAAATGAGGCCACACTCCTGTCCCTGCCCTCAACACTGACTACAAAAAGTGGTCAGGATCCATGACAGCATGGTCAGGAGCTCCAGCCCTGAATCCAAGCCCATTCACAGCTCTCCCAAAAGCAGTGGCTGAGGCACCTGTGTTGGTGGAGCATTTCTAGGCAGGCTTTCCCATGGCAGCTTCTACTTGGAAGTGGGAACTTGGCAAGCTCCACGCCCCATGTCTGACTGCTCTGGGACTCTGGCAGGACCCAACCTCCCCGTCCTCACCAAATGGAACTTTGAGAGGAGCAAAACTAGCTCTGGATTTAGAGGGCCCCCACAGCATCACTGAGCACTGACTGCACTTGCTCAGGAACCCGCAGGGCAGCTCAGCAGCTCCCGTTGAAGGTACAGGACATTTCTGCTACAAAACCCCCCCTCCCTCACCCCTGCTCACCTGCCTCTTCCCCAGCCAAGGCGCCCTGGCCATGCAGCCACACCCCCAGCACAGCACGCCCTGAGGAAGCCCTCCTGACCCCCCTCCACCAACCCTCCCCGTCGTGGGGACAACACCTTGGCAGCGGCATCTGCCAGGGGTCACCGACAGCTGCTGGCAGCTTCCCGCAGGGGGGAGCAGCCCTCACCTGTAGTTCCCTTTCTTGGTCAGCAGCTCCTTGAACTGTCCCAGCGTCACCACGCGCCCCTTGACCAGGGTGCGGTAGGGGATGGGCTCCCCGCAGAAGTAATAGGCGACCACGATGTTCTCGCAGGGCTGGGACGCGCCACTGCCCGGCCTCTTCTGGGGCTTCAACCTGCTGTGCAGAGACACAGGGCACCTGCTCAGTGCCAGCCCAGGGAGAGCAGCAGGTCAGGGCCCCCAGGATGGGCTGGAAATGCAGCGCAGTCCCCGAGCATCGCCTGCTCCCACCAGCAGCTCTCCAGGCACACCGAGATCGGCCCAGGAGCACTTGGAAAGGCTCAACGGGGCCAGGACACGGCTACAAGGAGTGTGCAGCTCTAACTCAGCTCCTCTGTGCTGTCTGCAGGCTTTGAGAGGACACTGCCTCCCCACAGCATGGTCTGGGGAGTCACTGGCAGAGCACCCCAGGCCAAGGCAGCAGAGCCAGGTCACCATCATCAGCCTCATCATCTCACCATGCTCCTGCTGCACACCATCCCACAGGGCTGGAGCACCATCCCACAGACACTGCCCAGAGTGCTTGGGAATATTGCCACCATGGCCACAACAGCACAGCACGACTTTCCAGTGGCCTACATCTGCAGGCAGATGTTCCTGCACCCCACAGCTCCCCTGGGCACCTCTTCCAGAGCGTGTGGAGGTCTGAGGGGATGGAGCTCCCAGCATGGCATGTCCTGGAGCCTCTGCTGCCTGTCCTGTCCATGCAGGGTGCCAAGGCAGCTGCCATCCCCAAAACCTCAGTGACTTTCCTGTGTTTTCCCAGCTCTCGGAATGTTGGTCTAGTCTTTGCTTCCAGCCCACACACCAGGTTCAGCTATGTGGTGCCATCATTAGACTGAAACTGTCAGCCCAGCCCTCACCCCATTTTCAGGGGCAGACAAAAGCAACAATAATTCAGCTCAGGGTACTTTGCCCTTCTGCAGAGCCTTTCATCTGGGGTGCTGAAAACACTGCACAAACATTGGAGGAGCCTACACAAATTGGTACCTTGGCATGTGTGGTCTGAGCCAGCGGCAGCCTTCCCCTTCAAAGTTACATAAAACACATCTGGCAGCTTTAAAAAAAAATAATTTTAAAAGCACACTGGATAAAAAAAGATGATTTTGTATTTACATGACTGGAAAGTCGCTGTAAAAACCTTAGAATCTGCCAAGCACATGAGGTAATGGCAGTTTTGGAAATGACTCTGACCTTAACCTTTAAACAGTGGCTGGCGGGCAGAGCACCTTTTCATGGTGTGCCCACATAAACACTGGCACTGCAAACCAAGAGCAGACACAGCCTTTCCACCTCTTCCTACAGGCAGGAGAGGTCTAAAGTTCAACTGAACAATCTTCCGGGTGCCTGCTCTGCCTGGGAGACCTTTGGAGAAGATGCAGCACTCTGAGAGGCAAGGGTCTGTTCCTGGTGCCAGCAGAGCTCTCGGAGCCTCTCCCATCCCTGTATCAAAATACAGGATGCCCTTTAGCTAGGAAAACATTAAGGAATTGAGTCATCCTTGGAAAAAAAAATATGAGGCATTTAAAGGAAAAATGGGTCATAAATTCAGGCAAATTCTGTGAATCCTGTGAGCCAGAAGTTAATTGAAGGGGTTTGGAAAACCTCAAAGTCCCTAAGCTTCTCTTAATCCTGCTAGAGACAAGCCATGACTAAGAGAGGGCTGCTGTGTGCCTGGGGACCTGGGGACACAGTGACGAGCCTGGCACAGAGCAGAGCTGCTTCCTCAGGGCTGCTGTTCTCCTTTGCCTGGGGAGATGGAGAGCACAGGACACCCCCGAGCTCTGCTGTGGCAGAAGCAAGAGGAGGACTGTGCCAGGGGCTGGGAGTGTCCTTCCTCCTGCTGTGCACTTCACACCTGAAAGGCCATTCCTGAATGTACTCAGCCTGGCTCCAGTGAGATGTGCTCTGAAAATGATGCCTGAAGCGATGCCCAAAAATGGTCCTGACAGGCAAAGAAGTGAGACTGACTGGCCTTTAGTTCCCTAAGCCTTCCCTTTTTCCCTTTTTAAAAACAGGGGCTGTGCTTTCCCTTTTCCAGTCAGTGGAACTTGTCCAGACTGCCATAATGTCTCAAATATGATGGATAGTGACTGAGACACTTCATCCACCAGTGCCCTCAGGCCCTGTGGAAGGATTTCATCAGGTCCCATGGACTTGTGCACCTTCAGGTTCTTTAGATGGTCTCAAACCTCATCCTCTCCTACTGTGGGTGGTTCTTTTTTCTCCCAGTCCCTGCCTTTCTCTGTGGCTCGGGTGCTGAGGTTGGAGCACTCACTGGTGAAGACCAAAGCAAAAAAGCCATTGAGTATCTCGGCCTCCTGCATGCCCCAGGTAACCAGCTCTCCCATTCCCTCCAAGACATTTTCCCCAGTCTTCCTTTTACCACCAATGTGCCAAGAGAAGATTTTCCTGTTGCTTTAATTCTATCAGCAGAACTCACACACAGGCCAAACTGCAACCACAGACCTCTAGCAGGCTGAAGCAGAGCTGATGAATATGGAATCACTGAAAATGTGATTTTCCAAGAGCTCCTCTCAGGAGAGCAAAACAACACAACTGTCTCCACTTTTGTCATTGCCAAGAGATCTCCTGAGACCTTGGCTTGCACATAAGAGCCATCAGACCAACTCTGAGCCCTTCCTCATTAAATCTGCCACCTGCACCCATCTCCTGGGTGTCAGTGTGACCCAGAAACACCACCAGGTACCACGCCCTGCCCCTTCTGACATCACCTCCCATCGCTGTGTTTGTCTCAAGTACAAAACACCATCCAGCAGGGAAACAGCAGCACCCATTCCCCTCACTGCATCTGCATCCCAGTCCTGACCCACACCTGTGCATCCCACCGGGGCTGGGACAGGGAACCCAAGCCTGGTTTGCAGCACCAATCCAACCTTGCTGTGATGCAGAGGAGTCCAGTTTGCTCCAACTCAACCCTGGGGCTGGAGAGCTCTGGAAAGCCCAAAATTCACAAAGCAGATGTTACCTCAGTGGGTGTCCCAGCCACCAGCTCTGCTCCTCTTCCAACCTTGGGCCAACACAAATAATTCCAAAGTGATCTCCAGCTAAATGTTCTCCCTGCTTGCAAAAAATTCCCTTCTCTGAGGAGCTGATATTAATTACTTCAGTCCAGCTGTGAAATGTGAGACTGAGCTACAGGAAATGGCTCAAAACCTGTCTGTCCATGGAAAAACCTGATGGCCACTGGGACACCAATGCTGGGCCCTGGTGTGCTGCTGGATCTGCAGGTCATTAGGACTGGATGGTCAATCCTCAGTTGCTTACCAGCAGCAGCCAGGTCGCTATCTCAGAGATCAGGGTCATTCCAAATGCTGTGAGATAGGGAGAGAAATGTCTTTTTTCTGGAAGAATGTTTACAATTCCCAGCACAGGCACTGCAGGTGCCTCATGGATTTACAGTGGGGCAGTGCTGGGGTGGGAGCAGGGCTGCTGGCAGTGGGCAGGTTGGTGGGGAAGGCCACTGCTGGGAGGGTTGTGCCAGAGGGGAGTGGCTGGAGAGCTGGATAACTGTGCTGGCAAGGCCAGTCTGGCTGTAGAAAGCTGGCACACTGTGCTCTCCACCCACAGCCAGCTCAACTGGAGCCTCAAGGACACCTCTGGGCTCACCTCCACCTCTCTGTGCTTCCCCAAGGCTACTGACAAACCTGGGACACTGGGTCCAATTTCCCAGAGCTCTTCAAAGCTCCTGACTGAAATCAATGGTGTTTTCATGGGAACTCCTCTCTCAGTTTCAACTTTGTTCTCATTGAGCTGTGAGATCTATTTCCAGGTAGGCTCCTGGGCTAACCAGAGCAGAAGCTTTCTAAAAACTGTCAGCCCAGGTGTGCTTCAGCTGTAGCACCCAATCCTACCAAAATCCAGCAGAGAGATATCAACATCCAGAAATCTTTGGCTCCCTGGGGACCACTGCACCCATTTTTGCCTGCTACTGGACACTGACACATCTACTTTTCATAGGCAGTTCCCCACTGGTGAATGTCTCTCTGGTTTTCCAGGCATGGGGCAGGGCTGGGGGATCCCTGCATCACTGGGAGAAGAGCCAGACCTCATGGAGAGGCAGTGGAAGCAGAGCAGCCCAGCACTGGGACTGCTCAGCCTATCCTGCTGCTGGCATGCCTGGCATTTACCACACACCATGGGCTTCCTCTGTAAGCCACTCTTGAAATACAGGCCAAATTATTGTCAGAGTACTAATTGCATAGCCCAAGCTGCTGTTTTCAAAGTGTGTACAGACATTTCTGGGGAAGGTGCATGAATTTAATACAACTATAAATGACCCTGCTAATAAACCCTATCCAATTACACATGCCAAAAGGTAGATCACATAAACTTGGCTTAACCTGGCTTGGGAAAGCCCTCTAATTACCTGGCTTTCAATCAATGCTCTGACATGAATACACAGAAATCTGCTACGTGATCACTGCAAGTGAAAATAACTGGAGCCTGTCAATTAAGAGCTTCTTTTCTAAATTACATTTGTGTTTCTATGAGTCAGACCACAAAGTGTCAAGTTTTCAGAGGACAGCTGGAGAGCTGTGAAAGGTTTTTAATGGACAAAGTGCTTTTAGCTGTTAACAGTAATTATCTAGCACTTCCAAAATGCTTTTCACCAGAGAGCTCCATGTGCCTTGCAAATGATGTCCTCTGAAAGATAACACAGAGCAGGAAAAGGAGCTCTGCAACAGCCATTAAGCTGAGTCACAGAAAGATGCAGTGACTTGGATATGGCCATGCAGAGTTAGAGCTGCTGCAGGAGGGCTCCAGCACAGAGCTCTCATCCAGAGGCCTTTGCTGGATGCTTGTGTGAGATGGAGATAAAGAACAAAGACAGATTTGTCTTCTGCACTTAATTCTGCTGCATCCTGATGAATTCTGCTCCTGTACCAAGCTCTGAAGTCGTTGTGTGACTGTGAGTGAGTGGAGAGGCAGCGAGCACCAGGGGAGAGAGCTCTCCCAGCCATGCCCTTTCTAGACGTGCTCCCTCTGCCCAGCCCCTTCCCTCCCTGCCAGGAGCATTGGCTGCAGGAACCAGGAGCATTTCCAGCCTCTCCACCCACAGATCACAAGCCCACTGCCTCAAGGTGGGTTTTGGCATTTGCACCACCATATCAGAGGGACTGAGGCAGATTTCTCTGACCTTTCTGCATGCTGGAGACTAACAGAGGAGATGGACATCCCTCAGAGCAGTCTCTCCCAGCCCTCCCACACACAATCAGACCGTATCATCATACCTTTGCTTAAGCGGGAGTTTTCCAGCCCTTTTTTCCTCCTCTTCCAACCTCCTGCGAGCTTCCTCCAGCTGGGTGAGAGGGTTGGGGGCTGGGTTGGGTGGCATGGTAGGATCTTGAATGAAGGGGTGAGAAGGCTGGACGACGTTTCGGAGCTGGGCGCTGACCCACGGGTGCACCGTCACCGGCCGCTCGATGGAGAGGGGCCGGGCCATGTCGTGGGGCAGCTGCTTCTTAGCACCTGAAGAGCTAACACAAACACAAAGGTTCTACATGGACCACTGAGAGGCTCTGCACAGGCACACAGTCATTCCCAGATGGACCTGCTGCTGGACACAGGCACCACTGGGAAGCTCCTCACAGACAGGGGTGCAACGTCAAAATCTAAAGAAGATTTTGAGCAAGTCCTGAGACATCAGGGTGAGCAGCCCAACCCTGAAACAAACCCCACAGGTAAGTGTGAGGGCTTCCATACATAAAAATAAATTCAGGAAAATGCAGCTCAATCTTTTGTGGCATTCTCTCACAGGATGCCCTCCCCTGCCTACCATGTGCCACATTATCCACCTTGGAACCACAGCAGCAATTCCGAGGATTCCCCTGGGGGTGCAACCTCCTGCCATGGCCACGAGTTATCCTTCAGAAACAACAGCCCTCATAGCCCCTGAGTAATCCTCAGTCTCCTAAGGGTCTAAACCCTTGTGTGGTGGATTTTTGCCTTCCCAAGGCGTCAGGGAGGAAGGCAGCCTGCTGACACATCTCCCTTGGGCAGGGGATGCAATACAAGAGTGTGGTCATCCCTCGCTCTGCCAGCCCTTACCCATGGTTTGTTTTCTTATGCCTGCTGATCTCCTTCTCTCCTTCTATGATCCACTGAAGGATCTTCTGGTTTTTCTCCACGTCCTCAGGAGATCCTGGCATCTCATAGCTGGCACCATCACTTTTCCCTGAATCGGTCTTCTTAACATTCCTTTTTGAGAGCAGACTTGCTTTCCCACTGCAAGAACAAAGCTTGGGACATTAGTGCTTTGCTTATGCCAACCACCAGAGGGGCAGAGGATGGACACATCTATCTCCAGACATTTTCCACAGCTCCCTGCTCTACCAAAGCTCAAACCACAGTTCAGGCTAAGAGTAAGACTACCTAGACCTGGGCACAGCAGCTTTTCTGCCCACCAGTCTGTGGGGTGAGGGAGGTTCTCCTCTGGCCAAATGAGCCAAGGCAAGATCTTCTGCCATGAGAAGGGTTGTGTTAAATCCTCAGCTCTTTGCTCAGAGCAGGTTATCCATTGTCTGTCTCTCCATGTCCGACCACTGCTTGAAACCCAGGTCCTTCCTATCACCCTCAGATTCATTGATACCCCAAACTCTGACTTGCCATACCCAGAGTTTGCTTCTCACCCTCAACTGAATGAGGCTTCAACCCATGGTGGAAGATCTCACCCTAGCAGGGTGGGCTGCCTCCCAGGGGAAACCCAGCCACCCCAACCACCACAGCCAGAGGGATGCCAGGCAGTAGCCCACACTGGCCACACCTGTGGCTGCAGCAAAGGCTCCTGCAGGAATGCCATGGCACACACAGCCACGTGCCCAGCCACGCAGCCCCATGCTCAGGAGGCCATGCAGAATTCCCCCGTGCTGGCCTGTCATTCCATGAGATTCCCACTGTCCTAATCACCCACCTGCTTTACTGCACAGGACCTTGCTCATGCATGTTCACTAACACACACAGGAAAAACACCACAGAGGAGCAGCAGCCCCTCAGACAGCTTTGCTGATTTTTTTTTTTTTTTGAAAAAGCCTGGAGAGGAATTGCTGCAGATCTACAAAGGTAGGGCAAGCTGACAACTTCTTCTCTGCTTCTCCCAACATGAAGACTAGTGGGTATCAAATGCAACTCTGCAGCATCAGGTTCAGTGCAAACAAAATAATGTTGTTTTCTGCAGGTTGTCATTGACCCACAGACACAGTCGTGGGGGGGCTGGGGGAACAGCACCCCAGCTGTGTTCAACAAAGAGTCAGAAAACCCACCACATGAGACTGCTGGCTGCCAAACAAGACCATTTGGATGCAAACCCTTGTCTTGTGAAGCTTCTAATTCAGGGACTGCCAGGAACTGGGAGTTAGTGCCAGAGGAAGGACAGTTCTGAGTGTGTCCTTTAAAAATCTCATTAAATATACGCTGTAGCTGCTGCTGGAAGGAAGTCTTGTGTCTAGATGGGGCTTTGGGTTGGTCCAGCATGGCCATGCTCATCTGTGTTGAAGCAACAACCCTTTACCCATACAAACATGGTGGATTTAAGTGCCTCTCCCTCCTGAAGAGTAGCTTGCTTTGGCTACCTCTGCACTCTGCCTCCCTCCTGCCACCCCCCAGAAAGCTGATCCTGACTGCTGCAGACCCAGCCAACCTGCCTTCACTAACTGTCCCACCCCTGCAAAGAAACATCCCAAAGCCTCAGCTCTGGGCAGCCAGACACACTCAGGGTGAGCACAGCTTTCCCCTGTGGCTGCTCCATCCCCATCCCTCACCATGGTCAGCCCCGAGCTGCACTCCCACCTCTGCAGTCACTCAGGACCAGCAAAACCTGCCACAGAAATGGAGCTCCTGCCTCTCCCTGCAACATGCAAGGGATGGAGGAATTCAAATGGCCAAGGAAAGATGGACAACAGCCTGTAAAGCAGCCAAGTGGCTTTTCTGGGCAGAGGGTGCCCTACCCTGGAGAACATCCCCTTGGGACTGGCTGCAAGGGCAGCACTGCAGTGTCCACTGCTTTGTAAGGAAGAGAAAGGAGCCCTTCTGGTGAATGGGTTCAGCCTTGCAACAAATAAGGTGAAGGATTTTTACCCTCTCATAAACACCTTAAGAAACCTGTTTCTATTACCCAGATGTCGAGACACAGCACCAACATCCAAGGAGAAGCAGACCAGCACCTGCAATTCCTAAGCATCTCCATTGCTTTAAGGAGCAGAAAATCTATTTTAAAACCAAGGCCAATAAAAATCCTGGTTAGAGGGTGTCTATCAGCACCAGATCACAGAGATAAAAAGGACTCAATAAAAGTTATCAGGGCATATCCATTTCTGAAGGGGAAGAGCCCTCAAATGACATCCCAGCATAAGCTGTCACAACAAAAGGCTCAACTGCTGTTTCCCTGACATGCTACAGCCTGTTTATGGAAAGAGCTTCCTAGAGAAGCCACAGCTTTGGGAATCCCATTGGGTGTTCCTTGACTCACCTGTAGCCTAAAGAGTCCATGGGGACAGGGGCCATGCCCAAGTTTTCACTGTAGTTTCGTGACTTTGTTGCATAGTTATGTGAATCTACATTCCAAGCAAAGCTGTTCTGCACTCGCTGCGTGGCCTCAGCCTCGATCTGCTCTTTTGGTTTCATCATGCTGTGGTGATGGATGTGGTGGTAGACATGTTTATGGTGATATAAGTTAGCTGCATCCAGTTTCATTCCTGATTTTGTTGTGTGCTTGCCATGCCCTGGAGGAATTGTTCCCAGTGTCCCTGACAGCTTTCCTAAGTGGCCGCTTTCCGGGGAGCGTGGCTTAGGAGAGTGACGGCCAGGTCCTGGAGATTGGCAGCCTGGAGTTTTCATCACACGCTGCACGTGCTCATCCAGGATGCTTTCGGGGTTTTCTTCATGGGCATCTCTCATCTGCATCCCAGCACAGCCCATCTCAGCGTAACGAGGAGCAAAGTGATGGAAGGCTTGGGCAGAAGGCATCTTGTGGCTCATGACCGAGGGACCAGAAGAGATATCTGCATCCTCACCTTCTTCTTCCTGCAAGCAACACAGAGACAATCAGAGAATGACAGTGAGTGCTGGAAGGGGTCCCCAGTCCCACCTTCTGCTTGCAGCAGGACTGGTTTAGTCTTTAGCCCAATCCTTAGGTAAGGCCTGGTTTAGTCCAGTCAGATCTTGAAAACCTTTAAGATGATGGAGATCCATCGCCCCTCTGGAGACCTGTCCCAGACTGACAGGAAATTCCTAATGCTCAAGCCAAGCCTGTACAGTCTGGATGCCATTGAGCAGAGCAGCTCAGGTCTCTGTATCTGCTTCTTGTGCCACCATTAGCAATGTTCTCCACACAGTGCCCAAGGAGCTCTGCCAGGCAGCCCACACATCACAACCAGGCTTACAGACAGAGTTGACAAGCCTAACGACTCAACTGGAGCAGGCACAGCCTGACTCCGAGTCCCTCGAAGGTGGTTCTGCAACAACCAGCAGCAGAAACACAACTTAGCACAGTGTACCTTCAGCTTCCTACATGCCTTTGGGTAAGGCACTGCTTCAAAGCCCATCAGATAAAGCCCAGAGCTACAGGATATGCAGCAAATCAGTTCTGAGTCAGGTGAGACCAGAGGGGGTTTCTCACCCAAATGACTATTTCACAAGGCAAATCCAAGAGAAGGCTTGTAACAGGAGGGAGCGAGTGAAGGTCGACAGCTGCATGAATGGTTTTGGAAATCAAACACTGATTTCTCCCGGGCATGCTAAGGCTGGAGTGAAACACTTCGTGCAGATAAAGAAATGGGTTGGAGCTAACTGCTTGTTCTTGCAGTTCACACCGGTCTAGGACATGCTGTTAGTGACTCTTAAGTCCTTGCCAGGAAGAATTAAACTCCTCCATGCTGACAGCCACATTTTGATGCTGACGAACTACTTTACGCTCCAACATAAACTCAGGTATTTGTGAAGTTTCTTTATTGGAAGTCAGGATTCCTATTTGTTTTAATTACATAAGCAGGATTCCAGTGAGTCCTTTAATCCTGCTCTTTTCCTCCTTTGGCACAGTAAGGAAATCAGTTGCAGCACAGGGTATCTCTGCCCTGCCAGATAAATGGATCTCCTGGAAAACACTGACTCCCATCAGCTTTGCCTGTCAGACGCCATCATCCATCACTTGCTAACCAGCTTCAAAGTCTCAGCTGCCAATCACACCACAAGAAAGTAAATAACAGATTTCCTCCCAGTGTCACACCTGGGGGTTCAGGCCTGAACAGGGGCAATGCCAGGCTTTCAAAGTGCCAAAGGTGTGGGTGCTGTAAGCCTGGGGGTGTGACACGATGTTGGTGTGTGGAGGGGACATGGTGCTTTCTAACAGGTCACTCTGAGGAGCTTCAGAGGCACCTTTCATCTACAGCCATGTGCCACAGCTGGCCAGCCACCAGGCCTGGGCACCGAGCTCAGGGACAAGGCATGGTGAGGGATGTGCTGATTACAACCTTGCCACTGAGGAGAGCATTTATTAGCAATTTGTGATAGCCAATGATACCCTTAGCACTTGGGAGGCTTTAGGAGCTGGTACCTCCCAGGTTTAAACACCAACTGATGTGCAGGGAGGATCTGACCCTGGCACAGATCCCTGAGGAATGGCAGCATGTCCTTTCTGCTCAGCCCAGGACTCTGGCAGTGCTGTCACACCTGAGCAGGGTGGCATGAGAGTGAGAACCTAGGCTGGTCCACCCAAATAAATGGGTGCCTGGGATTTGGGAAATCCTCTGGCTGCCTAGAATTCCATTTTGCAGCTAATGTGGACTTTTGCTTCAAGACTGAGATCAAAATGGGCTAAGGGGGAGAAAAGCCTATCTCAGTTCATGTTGGCTCAGCTCATCTGTGTCACTGAGCAGATCTGGACCCCAAGCAGGACCACAGGCAGGAGCAATAGCTCCTGGGGTGGGTCTATGAGGACCTGCCTTACCACCCCCAGCACTGGCCTCAGCCTCACATCAAGTAGGAACACCCCAACAGTGAGACACCAGCAATGAATTGGGGTGCTTAAACCAAGCTGTTGTCTTTCCCTGAGCAGGGCAAAGGTTTGAGTCAAGGTTGCAGGAACCAATTTTGCTGAATCTCTTCACTGTGCTCAGTCTGCAGAGAAAAAACCAACATATGTGGTGGGCTCTGGAGCTGTGTTTTGGGACCTCACTGTGGTGAGCTGGGCAAGGCCTGGCAACAAGCTGGGCAAAGCTTGGTGGAGATCTGGGCAAGGCCTGGAAATGAGCTTGGTGGAGATCTGGGCATAGATTGACAGTGATCTGGATAAGACCTGGCCTGGCCAAAGCTTGGCAGCGAGCTGGGCAAGGCCTGGCAACAAGCTGGCAAGAGTTTGGCAGGGAGCTGGGCACAGCCTGGCAGTGGTGCTGGCACAGCTGGGCAGTGGTGCTGGCACACCCAGCAGGGATCTGCGTGGGCAGGTGACACTCTGGGTGGGCAGGTGACACTCTGCGTGGGCAGGTGACACTCTGGGTGGGCAGGTGACACTCTGCGTGGGCAGGTGACACTCTGGGTGGGCAGGTGACACTCTGGATGGGCAGGGAGCCCCGCTGCCATCACCACTAGGTGGTGCTTTGTTGACATAATATTGTCCGAAAGCTGCTCCCACAGGCACAGCAGCCAGAGCTGCAGCTCCAACTTTGCTGACTGCTGAGCTATTTTTACTCCCCAGCAGGGCTGGGGGTGCCCTTCCCTTTGAATAAGGAGCTGAGAGCTGCACTGATGAGCCACAGGCAGGTGATGCCTTGCTGGAAATCTCCTCCTCTGCCTCCCCCCAGTGCCACCCATCAGGCTGCTGCTGCTTGGGAAGGGAAAAGAGCTCTGCTAAGCACGAGAGCCTCTTCGATCATCATGCAAATGATTTCCCTCTCTAGTCAGGCAATGTTTCATATTCGGATACTGAGAATCTCAGTGGTGGCTTTGCTTCTTCCTGGCTTATTTTCCATTTGTTCAGCTCAGAGTTATCTGTATGATCCAACACTGATCTCTGTGACAGCAGAGTCCACGCGTGGACATGAGGCTGAGGTGTCTCAAAAACTAATATGGGAACATGCACATCCTCTAATCCTCTGCCACGTTTCTCAGAATAATTAATGAATTCAGCATTTGATTTTTGTAAAGCAAAAACCTGACAGGCTTTTCAGTAAAAGGCATTTAGTTTCAAATCAGATGCCTCCTCTCCATGTTACTGCATGATGTGGCTTTGAAAGGGAACATGCAGGCTGCTCATTAGGGGGGAGAAAAATCCTTTTCCCCTGGCTTTTGCAAAATATTTCCAGCTTCTCTGTTAGGCTGGTAACTGCCCAGTGTGACTAACACTCCTGGTTTTCCCTGTGCTGCTGTGCAGTGAGCCATGCAGACCTGGGAAGAGGTTACCCTGCAGTCTTGGTGTTCAGGTCACAGAAAAAAGCCCTGTGATCTATCAGGATTCCAGTTCTCCCTCTTGCTGATACCAGCAGCTCCTGCACCTTAAGTGCTGACCTAAAAAAGCTACAATTGCTTACTCTGAGTTTTTTTCTGAATGGCTAATGCCAGATGCCAGCCAGTCAATGAAATACATCCTGGAGACAGCAAAGAGGTTTAATATATAGCATTAGTGGGAGTCCTGGGCTTAAAAATAGATTAAGTCACACAAAAATGTGTTTAAACAGACTTAAATATATTCTCTGGCACATAGGTATTTGCTGATTTTATGGTATTGCTACTGGCAGCTTCTTCAAGGAGGCAGAAGGCTGGGATAATGTAATTTAGTGCAGGTGGGGGCTGCAATGGAGCTGTGGGAGGAGGAGGAAGGAAAATGTTCTAGGACTGTGTTAGCAGAAAATGCTGCTGATTACACTGTCTTGAAAGCAATAGTCACCAGACAAGAGAACAGTGCAATTCCAGAAGAACAGGAATCTAATCCCAAAATAGCACCTGGCTGGCCTTTTCTGGCTGGATGCAGAGGTGAAGGGAGTTTGCTGGAAAACACCTGGAGCTGGATGGGACCTTACAAATCCTTCTGCCTTCCTCTGTTCTCTGCATTTGAAATGCAGATGCAGTTTAAAGCCAACACTACAACCTACAGCTTTTTCCTGTTTAAAGAGCTACTTGATGAGCATTTAAAAATACTCCAACAGGCCTGAAGGTTCTTTCCTGGAGCCCCAGAAGCTCAACCTCCCTGAAAGCAGAGCCAGTTGAGCCAGGCACCAACACCTCTGCTCTAAGAGAGGGCTACAGGTTATGAAGCCCAAAGCCTTCACCTCAGGGCCACAGCAGCTAGTAACTGCAGAACCCCAAAACTTTGGCACACAGGACTGTAGCTACAGTGAACTGGTGATGTTCAGTAACACCCTAGTGTCCTCTGGGATCTCTCTATCCCCACCACAAGATGTGCAGGTACCCATGAGATGCAGTGTCTCAGAAGAACAGCTATGGCATGAACACTGCTGAACAGGGGTCTCACACAGGTAATACAATGACCAGGACCTCACTCTCTCCCTCTTGGAGCTTGTTGTGGAGCTAAAGGCCTTGCACATTTCCCATGGTTCATCTAACAAATCCTCAGGCTCTGGGCCCCAGCAGTACCAGGATTCACAGCACGCAGTGCCACTGGTCAGGTATCCCAGTGGAGTCAGTGCTTTATCTGCCCAGGAGAGTTTTTCAATGCCACACCTGACCACCGCCAAAATTTCTGGAGTGTGCTAGGCACTGATGGGCAGAACCCTTTTGGTTGTGGTGGAAATGGCCTGATAGCAGACACAAACACCCCCAGCATAACATCACCTGTCATCTGGTTACCGTTTATGGGGAAAAACAGGGACCCTACAAAACCTCCTACGGGAAGATGAAGCCCTCCTTACACAGCCCCCAGGGATTGCTCACAAACTCAGGAGAGCCAGGGTACCAAAGAAAGTGATAAAGAGCATCCACAGCCCCTGAGTGATGGCAGAAGTGGGCACTGCTGTGCCATGGCTGATACCTTACACAGCGAGGGAGCACTGGAACACGCAGAGCTCCGCATGGATGGGGGAACAGCATGGTGGAAGCTGCAGGGGCTACGGGAGCCTCCAGGAGCCGTGTGCCAGTGACGACCACGGCAGTGGAGCAGGGAACTGGCCATCCCAGGTGCTCCCACAGCAGCTAAAGCTCCCTGTGGTACAGGGTAAGCAGAGTGCCAGGCTGGCAGAGGAGGTAAGAAGGTCACTGACCGCTCGAACGCGTTTAAGGCGCTCCTCTAGCTTCTCCTCCGCTTCACGTTCCTTCTGTACTTCCTCCAGACGGTTGATCAGCTCTGCAGCAAACTTCTCTGGTTCCACGTGGATATCCTTTGGCATTCGGTAGGTACGCTGCAGGGAGAACAGAGCCCGGCTTAGCAAAGAATGAATGAGAAGTCCCACGTCTCTCTGGGAGCCTTTGATAACTGGAAATGCCGGTCGTTCTGCTGGGAGCTGGGGGAGGACAGGCTGGCAGGCACTCGGCTGCAGCTCAGGACCTGGGGGCTGGAAGCTGAGCCACCACCTCCACTGAGGTGAGTTCCTCAGCTGGCACCAGCTCCACACACCACCCCATCTAAGGGAGAGGCTTTCTGGAGCCGCAATCCAAAAAGCTCTTTCGGCACCAAATTCCACTCAGCGATGGAAGTGGCTACTTTCCTCCCAATGGACACAGGGTCAATAGGAATACCCTGGTCTCAAAGTGTGGCAAAAGGATGTACAGACCTTTCAACCTCTCAAACCTCCTGTTTATAGCAGTTATGCTTTCAGTTTGGTAGAAGGGAGGACTCTGGTGCACACTTACTCAGTTTATCCCCGGAGGATCAGTGTGTGCCAGTCAATCTCTGCAAATCTAGCCCACAGCCCAAGGTCCCAATTCCCACGAAGCATCCCCTGCTGCTGGAGGATCCTACAGGATTGCATCTCAGCTTTTCAGAGCTGTGCAATGATTCCCTGCTCGCTTTATCAATACAGCACTCTTACAAGCACAGAGGTGCCATTTTTCTGCCCGCACTGGGTGAATAAATGAATATTTATGGCAGTTCAAGGGCATTCTTGATTCCTTATGCCAATTTACTTTGTCCCTAAATTCCTAGCTTCTGCGATAAGAAGTTCATGTAGTGAAGTATGAAGCTATCAGCTGCTGCATTTCCCCCCTCATTTTTATCCTTTCTGTATCTTTTTTTAAATAGTAGAAAAAGTAAAATGATGCAGCAGAGATAAAAATTTAATTTGGAGGAAAAATAGTTGGAAATTCAACAGCATAAAACCCTGCATTCAAATATTTCAATACTAACATGAGAGAAATATACACTCTATAGGACCAGAGACAAAATTAAATGTGAAGATGTGAGATAATTCACAGCAAAAGAACAAATGCAGCATCAGAAGCAGACACTGAGCTTGAAAACTTTAAAGGAGGATGAGAGACCACCCGAATTTATCCCAGGCCAGCCAAAAGATCAAAGCAGAACACTAAAATGCTGCTTTGCCTAAAAACCTGACAAAAGTATGCAAATTGCATTGGCTTTTCTGTCTCTGCCAGCTGGCAGGCAGGCAAGAAAACCAGAGGCAGTAAGAACCCACTGATGGCACCGAGGAGCTGAAGACTCTTTCATGACACCCCAGTTGGGTTGCAGAGGTCCCAATTAAAACACTGCTTGTTTTGTTTGCCAAGAGGGATGGGTCTTCCTGAGCCTGCCAGCAAATCTCAATCCCAGTGACCCATCTGAGCTGGGAACAGCCCCAGCCAACCATACCCTTCATCCCTGCAGCCACTGGAGAGGGCACAACATGTGGCAGGCGATGTCACCACCCTGGGACAACATCTTTAGTGCCACCAGGACTTCCAGCCCTGCAAACCAATGGCCTGTATCATAAAAAAGCTAAACTTTATCAACAAAAATGATGTTCAGTCTTGAAATATTGGCAGAGGGGCCAAAGCAGCATGTTTCCACCTTTGTGCAGTCCAGAAACGAGCTCCAGATGTGCTCCAGCGCAGGGGAAGGTGTAGCAGAGCTGGTTTCTGCTCTGTTACTCCCTGAGGAGCTTCTCAGAATGTCTCCCTGTTTCCCTGCACAGCCCTGGGAAGCACTTCTGGCTAAGGGATCCTGCTTCCTTCAGAAACCCCAACCCCATGACCCCCACCACCATCCTTCCTCGTGGATTCCCAAGGAGGGAATTCCCTCCCTTGACTGTCAAGTCCCAACCTGCTGGGTGACATGTTCCCTCTCTCCTGCCACCTCAGGGTGCCAACTCTCCCTCCCTGCAGTTGTTTGCAGATGGCAGCACCAAGCCCAGCTCTGTTAGACACTTACTGAGCCCAATATGAGGCAGCTGGGAGCTCAGCACTTACAGTCTTGGGTCTCCCTGGTGCAGCTACCATGGAAAAGCACAACTGGGAAGGAATTACCCTTTGTTTTCCTAGCCTTTCATGCAGGGCAGCATCCCAAACCAAAGTCTGAACCTGTGGTAGCAGTGGGCAAAAGGGCCGAAGTTTGCTGACCCGATTGTCTGACTCCTGTCACAATGAGGTGGCTCCCTGCAGGCCCAGCACTGCTGAGGATCCAAAGATATTTGGGATCACTGATGTATCCAGGGAACTCAAAATAAGATGATTCTGAGTCTTTTACAACTAATACCTCAGCATGTTTATCCAGTCTCTCAAAGTCTGGAGGTGACTGAAGCTCAGCTACAGAAATTACAATAACTGAACCCAAGAATCTTTAGGATGAACTTCTTTTCTTCTCTTTGAAAAACTGTTGCATCTGCAAAACCCACTGCCCTGTCCTTGGACGTTCCCACTCAGCACAACAGCTTGCAGAGGGCCTCAGCAGCCTGTTTGAGTGTGCAAGATGCAGCCCCCTCTGCAAGGGTGTCCCTCAGCATCTGAGATCAGTGCAACTGAAATAAACCTCACTTCACCCTATGGATACCAGCTGCCCATGCCCTATGCTGTCCTGATACCTGTAAGGACAACTCAGAGAGCTGGTGAGCAGGATGATGCTCTGAACATCACCATGGGTCTAACTTAATTCCTAGCTCAAAGGATGAGCTACACAGACTTCCCCAAAACTAAGAGCAGAATAATGAATGCAAATTCCCTGTGCTGAAACAATACAGATAACTGCTGAGGGCTCTCTCTGCCTCCCTAGACAGCAAACATGGATTGCACTGACCTGGTTCAAAAGGCTTAAGACAACAAAGTGTTTGAAGCCTTTATCAAATGATGGGCCTGACTTCAGAAGGGAGACAAGGGATACACGCTCCATCAAAGCCCAGCCAGGCTGAGCCTGTACCCAGAGCAGGATCCTTCAGGGCTTCAGGATTTTAAACCTGCCCCCAGCTTCCCATGGGCATACAGAGTCCTGCCAAGGGAGTTGTAAATAAGCTGCTTATTGTTCTGAAATCAGAAGGGCTCCAAATGCTTTTGTTACAAGTCAAGGGTGCAGCACTGTCCAAGAGCTGGCTGGTTTTTGAGGATCCAGGCCTATCAGATCAGAATGATGTCTCTGAACATTCTACATCAACAGTTCAGAAAAGAAGTGCTTCATTTTAAAGTACTGTTTAATCTAATGTTTTATTTAATTACCTATCTACTTTTATTTAATGGCAATAGTTAGATAGGTCTGTCCAGAACCAAACCACGTGGAGTTGGAGAGGCTGCAGAAGACAACAGACGGGAGACTGGATGCCAGGTGGATTGAGAAAAATAGAAGTAGCTTGGTCTAGATGGAGCAATCTTTCCTTGTGGCAGCTCAGAAGAAGGATTTCTTGGGGTACCTATCACTCGAACATTGTCCTTGACACATGAAGTGTCTGAAGCTCTGGTACCTTTGTAAAGAAGCAGCCTGCTAAGAACATGTGAGACACACAAACTCTCCAGTAGTTCCACTAGACAGCTGCTCTCACATTTTCTCCTTCTTGGAGCTCACGGAGCAGGAGCTCCATGGATTTTGCTCCATGAGGCAGATGCAGCTCTTGGGTTTTGATGGATTTCACCTTCCCTGAGAAACAGAGGTTTAAGGACCAAGCTGCACATCAGAACACACCGGCATCCAAAATGTGAAAAGGCTGAAAGGGAAGAATCTCACTGCAGTTTGTAGGTTCCCCTTGGGAAGCATCAGCCTCAACTGCTCTAAGATGAAACAGGAAGTTTTTCAACATTACATTGGGTAGAGGTTCCCTTAGCAGCTCCAGGGATCTGTGGTTTGAGCTGAACTGCTTCTGACAGATGTGACTGGGCCAAATAATTCTGTAGTGGTAAATCTCCCTCTTCTACAAGAGGTTTGATGCCTCCATGATGCCTGAGGGGCTGTTGTTAGATCACAAGTCAGTCTTGGAAATGAAAGGAAGATGACAGGCTTGAGAAGCCAAGAGAAAAGAGCTTCTGAACCTCCATGTTTCTTAGATTAATGCAGTCCTCTGTGACATAAATTTTTAACGGATAAATGGTGTTTCCATACTAGAAACACTTGTGGCAGAGCTCACAGATAGCTGGATTTCAGCATCCAGTTTAGCAGCATTCAGGGATTAGCAAGGAGTCCTGCTGCAGCAAGGTGTTTGAGGAAAACGGCGTAAAACAGCCAACAGGAATTCTGAGCAGGATCCCGACTCACAGGAGCAGAAAGCTCATCCAGCTGCAGTTATCCAGGCTCCTCCTGTGCACTCCTCACTTGTACAGCACAGCACAGTGGTCACTCACAACCTTCTGTTCCACTCAGAAACGCCATGGAAGGCAACTTGCAGCATCCTTGATTGTGGGGCAGGACAGGAGAGCTCCCACCCAATGATCAAGCTACAGCAAGAACATCACAAAATGGCTTCTTTATGCAGTTAAATAAACCAACCAAACACCAGGTCTTAATGCCTGAGGTTGGATTTTTCTGAATTTGCTGTGGAAAAGGAGGATCTCTCATCCTCTCCTGGGAAGGGATGAATGCCAAAGCCAGGTACAGCCCTGTGTGCTCTGGGCTTTCTCCCTTTCTTTGGGAATTTGCTTGCTCTTTCCTTCCTTGGTGAGCCAAGATTCTGCTCAAATCCAAGAGAGGGATGGAAAACCACATGAAAGCAACACTCACTCTCAGTGTAATGTGTTCTGCCAGAGGCACAAACCAGAGGTCTCCCTGCTTACTGGAGATCCTCCCCCACTCTGCATTCCTGGGCAGAGCGCCACTTCACAGAACACAACTTTTCCAAACTTAGAGCATTGGTGACTAGCTAAGTGTGGAAGATGTGAGTTGCTAAGTGTGGAAGATGCAGATCAGGGCCATCCACACATGTCCTGCTGCTGAGGAGGGTGTTCCACATAGCTAGCAGACGTCGTCACTACTTGGAGGCAGCACGGCTGCTGGGACCAGCGGGCAGCCTCCTCTGAACATATAATCACTGCAGTTTATAGCTTCTGGACTTAACTACAAGTGCTGCTATTAAAAGCAATATAAGTCCTTTCAGAATTTTGCATAATAGCCCCATAACTCATCTGTCAGGGAACGGGAAGGTCTGTAAAGGACTTCTGAAATGACTTTCGGAAGTAGGAGGTTCCCTATTATCAGTAGGAAAACATGCTGTGCATTCTGCAGGCACTATCAGCATGGACTCTGGCTATGCTGCAGATAGGAGTCCATAAAGACCTTCACTCAAAGGTTGTGATTTCATCACTGCCACACGTTTGGAAGCAGCTAACCCCAGGTCCAGCCTGATTTAGCCATGGGCTGGCAGGATAGCCCAACCACTGGCTTTGGAAAGCAACACTTGAAGAAACATTTGCATGGCTCTGTGCTAATTTGGGCTGTTTAATTCAAAGAGTGTGCAGTTAGAGCTGAATTTAAAAGAGTAACTTTATAACATTTCACACTGGTGTTGTCAAAACACATTGTCTAATTACCTTCTCCTTTCTTGGCTGATTGATAAGCGAGGGCAGAGCAGTGCCTCTCTGAAGTTGATGCCAATTCTGTGTCAGTAATTGGCTGGCAGGAGGTGCCAGAGTGTCTGAACTAAACTTTTATTCCCTGGAGAAAGACTAGAACTAACTCAACTTCTCAGTCCTCGGCTCCCATATAAATATGTGTCAAGATGCCTTTTTCCCTGGGACTTAAAATTGCAATGCAGAACCTAATGGGAACAGTGGATGTTTCACAAAAAAATCCCTGTGAAGCATCTGCGTGTAGTTTAGGAGGAATATGTAATTCTAAAGCACTGTGTAGGTAAGTAGGATAATATAAAAATTTAAAAGCAGCAGGTGGGCAATTTAAACCTTGTTTTTTATCCTGTTTTTAAAGCTGGTTTCCAAAAAGGTCGATAAAATTTAATGCTAAGTAAAACTAATTAGCCTGCAAGGAACTGCTGCTGGAATGACACTTACTCAGTTCAACAAAAGAAATGTTTGGCAGATGGAAGTTCGTTGAAGTAGAGCTCACTATACATATTTAATGCTCCATACTCTTGAGTTTATAACCTGCAGTTCATCGAGGCATTGCCAGTGCACACCATCAACAGAAAGCCACTATTATTTTTATCCAAAAGGTAAAGCCACTGACAAGCTTTGAAGTCGGAGAATATTCAGTCAGTAGTTCCCACTGTTGGGGAACAGCAACAACAATAACAACAAAAAAATAAAGGCCAAGCTTTCAAACTTCAACTCTAACAAAGCCATGCTTACAGTAAAAACGGCATCAAGTGAAATAAAAAGGCACCCAGCCAGCCTTTTCAACAGCAACCACACTGTGAAAGCAACTGTGTGAAAAGAGAGGTGACTGAGCTAGGATGGCTATGAGCGTCCGCAGCCAGGGCTTTTATTGTCAACCCAGTGATCAAAGCACAGGAGACCCTCTTAAATCTAAGGAAAATAATCTAATTTAAAAGGCAAAACAAAGAGTGGTGGTTTTGGTGTGGGTTTTTTTTTTTCTTTTAAATCAGATTAAAACAAGGGTGTATTTCTGCTGGTATTGTGCTGCTTTGAGCAGGCAGGATGGGAACAGCTGCGTCAAGTTTGAAGGCACTTCTGGAAAAAACAGATGGAGGCTTTTTCTCTCCCTGTTTGATTTGTGCTGGAGTCCAGCTGTCCAAAGGGGAAAGAAGCACCTTTATTCCCTACTAGATATTAAATGTCACCTGTAACTTCTCAGAAAAAGAAAACAATAATAAGCAGAGCTGCAGATGGTGATGCAGAGCCCTAGCAGTTGTGCTCATCTTCCGAAGGCTGTTTGCTTACCTGGAGCAACCAAAGATGGTAAATGAAATACTCTTGCACCTTTTTTTTTTTCTCCTGCCTTGTGTTTCCAGGTGAGCTTTGCTGAGTCCTTGAGAACAGGTTCCAGTTCCTTTGGCTGCTCAGTGCAGAAATACTGCTGGGGACTTCTCCCCAGCTGGCCCTGGCTGAGAGCTGCACCAGCCTCCATGTCCAACAGCCTCCTACACCTTCCACAAACACCTTCAGCTCACCTGAGGGTGTGGAACTGCTTGCAGATAAATGCCAGCTGATACTTCCATTCTCATCCAGGAGAAACAATCAGCTACTGACTGAATGGTTAAGAAAAACTCTCTTTCAGGCAGCCCTGAATGGAGAGTTTGGCAGAAGGCTCCAAGCCTTTTCTTAGCACAATGTATATAATCTTAAAGCACCCCCAAGCGAATACAGCACTAAGGGGGATTAAATTCAAGCACAAGCAGAGCAACTGTCTGCTAGAGAGCTCACATATTTTGCATATTTACCCCTGGGAAGGAGATAGTGCTACTTACAGGAATGTGAGGTAGTGGCACGCGTCCATTTGCTTTGGCACTTTCTTGCATCTCTCTGCGATGCTGCTTTCGGAGTCTGTACGGTGGGATCCCATCTCTGCCGGAATAAAACAACATGTCCTGCTTTAGTGCCTCTCCCTGACACGTTATGCTCACTCAAGCCTTGCTGACACAGAGTGGCTGGCAGGAAACCCCTTCACATTTGCATGCCCAGAGTAAGAGGGACCCATGCAGGGAATGATGCTCACACAGGTCTCCGAACCAAAAAAGCTCTGGCATGGGGAGCCAGGAGGACTTACACAGCATCCACCAGGAACAGAGTAGGCAGGGCTCCTGCGACCGCTGCTCAAGGCAGAGGGCAGGGAGAAGGACTTGGACTGCATCCTGGTACCTTTTATAGTTGGGTGCTTCCTATAAAGAGGCTGTAATGTACACATTAAACCACAGGGCATGCTAAGAGAGGGGGGAGAAGGAGGAGTGGGAGCTCAGTGAGCATCTACTCCAAGAGGAACTCGGTCAGGGAGCAAGGTATATATTTTTAAGAGAGCGTGACAGCCGCTCCAATGGCTTATCAAAGCAAGGGGGTATAGGCTCCACTGCTCCCAAGGCCATCTCTAGCTCAGTCTGAAATTATGGACTTGATACTGGAGTTGTTGGAGGGCAGAACCAGCCCCCTCCGCAGAGGCTGGACAAGGTTAGGGAGGGATGTCATGGGCAGTCACATCCAAGCGAAGCAGCTCTGCTTGGCTTTGTGCCTGTGCTGAAAGAGGTGGTGACAGAGGTCTCTGCAGAGGAAGGAGACAGTGGTGCCCACAATAATCCTTGGTACACAGGGGTCAGTTGGCCAGAGACACCAGGCTTTGCTAAGCACCCCAAATGGGACAGCATCACTGCCTAAAAAGTGACTTCGGGCAAAGAAAGGAAATGCATTTTCATTCTCACCATTCCCACCAGCCTGCCCACACCCAGGGACCAGGAGAAGATGAATGAGTGGAGCCCAGTAATGAAAGGACACAGACCCACCTCCTGCTGACCTTGTGTTATTTGGGGAAAATCAACAAATCCAAAAACAAATGCCAGCCTGGAGCTTGGGAATTTGGAGCTCTTTCATTTTACACACTTCCCTGCTTCAGTAGAGGTAACTCCTTGGAAGTGCCATGCAATGCCACAGAGTCAGTCCTGACACATCTCACAACACAAGATGTTTGCACAGGCCAAATGTCTTTAACACCTATCCCCATTGTCAGCTGCTTCTCCAGAACATAAACCAATCAATTTCACCCAAACAATTAAACAAATTCACAGATTTTTAAAGTCAAGGTGCCATTTGGCAAGAGAAACACAATTTACTGTTGTGTTTTGCCTGCAAACCTCCCGAGTTTCAAGCACCATCCTGTGTGAGGATGGCCATCCCCAGCTTTCATTCCCATTCCCACGCTGGCTGCCCTGCTGGCTCCCAGGAAATGAGGGTGCAGGCAGAATCGCCACCAACCTACATCAGAAGAACCTAATTTCATGCAGTAACCCAGGCATTCAAAATGAAACACCATTAAAATAAAAGAAAACAAACCCCATGATTAATGACAAGTGTTTTTTAGCAGGAAGACAAATGAGGGAACAGAAAATGAGCCAGGCTAATTACAGCTCTGGCAAGTGGCTGCAGGTAATGCAGGAGGAGGAAGAGTGTGTTGGGAGCATCATCTCTACTGTGCCTGCAGTGACACGGCTTGGGAGCAGGACAACTTCCCCACGTTGCTGTACAGGGATCATGACAGTGTTCATTAGGTGGCTTAATTTTCTTTAATGATGAGAATCACAACGGTTAAAGAGTTTCACTGCATTGTGACGTGGCCTTTTCTAGACTGGATGGTAACAAAACAATCGCAAGTTTTCAGAGGGAAAAATAAAAAAAAACCTGGGGGATTATTTTAGCCATCGCTGCTCGGCATCAATAGTCAACATTTCAGCTTAACCAGCGCACAAAACCCGGGTGCCAGAACACAACTCACACACTAAAGCCACACGGCCATTCGCAGGGAACGCGGCATTATGTTAGAAAGTGCAATTTTTCTTTCTCTCTCTCTCTCTCTTTTTTTTTTTTTTTTTAATTCTCCCCAGCAGCAGTCCCAGCGGAAAGAGCGACTTTTGTTCCCAGCACAGTAGCGAAAGGCTGATAATGGCCTCTAATCTATCCGGCTTCAAACACATGTTCAGCCCCGCTGTGCTGCCTTTGATGTCATTTTAACTAGATTCCCCAATGCCACCTCTGAACTTGGAACATTCCTTCGTTCAATGTACTGTGCCAACTCAACCAGAGGAAGCAAATTCAAAGATAAGCACTTTAATTTTATCCCAACAAAACCTTATTCAATAGATGGGGGGAAAGCAAGGAAAACCAATACCGTACTTTTGTTTTCCTTTTGTCAGGTAGCTTGCTTTGAGATATTTTCAATAGATAGAGAAATAATATATATATATATATATATATGAAAAAAGATATTAAACTTTTTTTACAGCACATCCACTTTTAAAATAAAACTTTCCCAAACTGTTTTTCCTTGTTTCATCATGTGATTTTCTTTAGCACCAGAAAGCTCAGCATTGAAATGCAACGAGGGAAGAAGAGTATTCCTATTGTTTATTATATGATAATGCAATTAATTTACTATTGGGAAAACGTGGAGGCTTCCTTCCCTCTCCAAACAGACCTGCAAGAGCCTCTGGTGAGCAGCGGTTTGGCTGTGGCTCTACAGTTGGATTCTTCTGACAAGAGGTATCTTTGCTCCTCTGTAGACAGCCTTCAAACCCAACCATTACACCTAACACATTGGAAATAATAATTTGGCATCTTCTAAATTAAAAAGCTGCTAAACTTGTTTAAATGTAGGAAAACTTGGGGTAATTCTGGATCACTAGCCTTAGGAAAGACAGGAAACAAATACACAGCCAAACTGGTATTTTCTACCAATCACTCTTATCAAAGCACCTCTGTCACAAGACACTTTTCTCACATAAAGAAACATGACAGGAAAATCACCAGGCATTATGGTTAAATGCCAGTCATCCAAGGAATAGCATTTAATTTGCAAGACTTTTTGAAGGAATAACCACTAGACCCCTTTGCTTGGGGGATTGGCCATCCCTACCCGGGAGCAGGTTTGACTGGAACTGGGGAAGGAGCATCCCTCTGGCCAAGCTCACAGGGCACTGAGGGCTTTGCAAGTGCCTGGGGGAAGGTAAAGCTGTCTCCCAACTAAGATAAGCCAGGACACCCGATAAGACACAGAGGAAGGAGTATTGCTCAGCTTGAGCACAACACTGGGCTAAAGAGGAGACATTAACTCCTGTTTACCATGTAAGCTCTTGAAGCAATCAAGATCGATATGGACCTAATGTGTTTCTGCATCTGAACTGGAACATCACACAGAGATTTAATGGTTTCATCTGCTGCCCGCCGCCTTCCTACCTACACTTGCCTTAGCTCGCCTCAAGCATCCCTGTTGTGACAATGACTCCAAGCAAAGACTCACCTCCTCCACTCGGGAAGATGCTATCCCCAAGAAGGGTTACCTGAGACAGCAAGAGCAGTTTAGGACTGTGCTGGAAATGCTGCTGCAAGTCTGGGCCATGCTATGAGCAGCCCACGGGGCAGGCAGAGCCTCAGATCCCTGACTCACCACTGACCCTGCGCTGACCATCCGTGGTGAGCGACTCGGCCCCACCTGCGGCCACGGCGGAGCCTCTCACCGTGTCCTCCCCAGACCTTGCCTCCACACAAACCAGCTAAAACAACACAGCTGCCCTGCTGATTATAAAAACAGGTTTCAGCAGAGAGGACCAGAGCTGTTTTGCCTACAAGGGTAGAGGAATTCCTATGACACAGGAAGACTGAAAAATAATCAGCGGAGTGCAGGCATTTAAGAGCAACGTTTTTTGAGCCACTCAAAAAGTAAATTACTCTAACAACAGGGACTGTAACATGCTCATTATATAAATTCAACCCATTACAATAATATTTACCAGTGCTTGGAAAGACATCCTGTTGAAAGCTGGCTTTTTAGGTAAGTGTGCTTGTAACATCACAGTTTTACAATCTGTTTGATGAGTTGGATGCTCCCAAAAATCACCCACCTCAAAGAGCTGAGACAGGCAGAGCATCGCTCAGGTCTTTGCTAGAGGCTTTGCATGCAGCCACTTCCAAACCCCTCGTTACTGGGATCAATCCAACACCAAAGCTTGGAAGGGAACTGGTGCAGCAAATGCTCTGTGCCTGCCTTCTCCACTGACCTGGGCTGGCCAGCACTGAAGATCATGCATTGCTCTCCTGGTTTGTTAGCATTCCTCAGTTAGCCAATGCTTGTATCCCAATTGTGCACACACATTTTCCTCTGATGGAGGTTTGTGCCTTGGATCACACCTTGTTCACCTGCTGCCTTGGAGCAGAAGCCAGATCTCTTCACTATTGAGTGTGACTGCTGTGTGTAAACAGCACAGAGAGGGAAGAACCTCACTCATCAGCAAATGAGGCTTTTATTGCCATTTTCCTCAGAGGAGGCCTAAATTCAAAGCACTGAGACATGTAAGTCTTGTCAAGCAGCAGGAGTCCCTTCTTTAACTCCATCTAGTTGTTCTTCATTTTTGCTGCCTTGAGCAATTCTGCAAAAATTCCTTTGAAACTCAGAAGGCAGATAGGTTCAGCAGTGCCATGTAAAATCTGAGTAAAATCTGGTGCTGGAGTTTTAAATCATATAATGAAGAGCAAGTGCTGAAAACAGACAGAGTCTGTGTAAGCCAAAGGTCAAGGCTGTACATCCAGAATCCCAATTTTGGATTCTGCATGCATCCAGTTTGAGAGCCATAGAGAGAAAGGTTCACCCTTATGAAGTTCAAAACTTACTTAAAATGAACCACTAGGATTGGGTTAGTATTAGCAGAAGGCAGTGCACATATTGGTGGTAATTAAAGTCTTAGAAGCAGCCTATGGTGGGCATAGGAGGGATAAAATGCCTAAAGGAAAAAGGAGCATAGGATGGCCAGTAAGAAATTATTCTGCCTGTGAAAATAACAAACTGGCTAGTGAAATAAAAATTAGGAGGGTGAAGAACTCTGGCATAAACGATCACAACTTATCACAGGTATAACCATCAGTGCAGCACCATGAGCCTGCTGGACTAGTGGGAGAGGAAGTGCTAAAAGCTAATTAATTCTGAAGAGTTCTTACATCTGTCTCTCCTGATAACAAGAAGTTACATGACTCCTGCTAGCTTCAGAGCACTCCTCCATATAAATTGATGAATATGAAGAATTGCAGAAGGATGTGGCAGAGCAGCTGGATTTGTATCAATTGCAGCTTTTAATTAGTGGTCTTCTACAGGGTTCTGTCCTGGGGGCATCCTCCTCCTCCCAGGCCCCTTTGGCCAAGGTCTGCCTCCTCCATTTTACAACGTGAGTTTTACAACATGACGTGGCTAATGTGCGAGGAGCTGGTGCAGAATGGGTGCAGAATGAACTCACAGCTGCTCCTACATGGCCCCCAGCCTCTGTGCAGCCAGAGAGGAGCAAGCTGCTGGCTCAGGCAGGGCGACCACCACAGACACAGAAACCCCCTGGCCACGCTGCACACTCCCTGTGTCACTTGTATGAACTCTGGGCAGGTGGGGAACTGTGGCAGCACCCATTAACAGTATCCTTGGCACAGGCTGGGAAGTTTCACCAACAAGGTCTGACAGCTCCTGACACTCACAGCATTACTAAACAAGCATCTTGGAGGACTCTGTGTTTACAGCACTGCCATTAATAAAATCTTCTCCTGATTCTGTAAACCTGTCATCTCTCACCTGAAGAATCAAAGGGTTTCTACTCTACAGAAAGACACTTTGCATTTGCACTACTAAAACCCACACCAAACAGTGAATATTTCCCCCCAAATCCTATTTTTTCTACCACAGAGATGCAGTCACAACAAAATCTCATAACCCCTTTTTCTTTCTTTGCAGACCATGTTTGAGGAAGGCATCTCATGGGTGAGATACAGGGTGCTGTTATGAGAGACAGACAGGGAAAATCTATTTGGCTGGGGCTTATCAGCACAGGTTGTGTTAAAGTGCAGTTGTCACCAAACTAGAACTGGTCAGTCACCAATCCCACAGCAGAGCCATCACAGACTGAGCTGTTACTCCATCTGCTGTGCTGTGTCCAGTTCTGAGCTCCTGAGGACAAGAGAGACACAGAGCTCCTGGAGTGAGTCCAGGGAGGGCAACCAAGGGACTGGAGCATCTCTTATGAGGACAGGCTGAGGGAACTGGGCTGTTTAGCCTCAAGAAGCGATGGCTGAGAAAGGACCTCATCAATAACCAGGGAGGTTTCAGAGGATGGACCAGGCTCTGCTCTGTGGTGCCCACCAATAGGACAAGAGGCAACAGGCAGAAACTGATGCCCAGGAAGTTCCACCTGAACATGAGGAAGAACTTCTTCCCTCTGCAGTGACTGAGTACTGCAACGGATTGTCCAGAGAGGCTGTGGAGTCTGCCTCACTGGAGATACTTCAGAACCATCTGGACACAATTCTGTGAAATCTGCTCTAGGATGACCCTGCTAAAGCAGGGAGGTTGGACCAGATAATCCAGTGTGATCTCTTCCAACCTGACCCATTCTGTGATTCTGAGAATTTGGCAGCATAAAGTCTCAAGAGAAATACCCACATAAGTAGAAGGCTCTGTCTAACATTCAGAAGATAACGTATCTCAGATCAGTTACTACAAAGTCATCCAACACTACCAATTCTTGCACCTGGCTTAAGAAACATTGCAAAAACTCCAACTGAACACCATTTATTTTAGATCACTCAAAAGTATTTTATACTGCAAATGTTCACAAGACTGGCAAGGCTGAGTAGCCTGCACAGTGACAAAGAAACTGAAAATAAAATGAGGATGACCTTGACCGTGGTCTATTCAGACACTCCCCCCAACCCCAGCTGTGGCCAAGCCTCTCTCCCAGCACAAGCCAAGAGCAGCAGTGCTGCAGACACGTGTGGCTGCCCCCCAGGCTGTGTTACTCACACGCTGCTGTCGGTCAGGGACATGGTGTCGGCGTCGCTGGACATGCTCTGCTGCTCGCTGTCGTTGGCACTGGTGGCTGGTGCCAAGGCATAGCCCGTGTTGACATAGTAGGGGTTAACAGGCTCTCTCCACGACCCATGCCTGTGAGAGAAAAATGAGAGTCAAGTTAGAAGGACACAACCTTGACCATGCTCTGCATCACCAGGCAGAAGGACTCTGTCTAGAGCCCCAGCCTCAACGATGGGCTACAGAAGAAGCTGTGTTCACACTTAGTTGCACTGATTGAGCCATGAACAATTTGACTCATAACTGGAAGAAAAAGGGAATTCATGGAGTAATGAAGATGATACTGTTAGAGATAAGGGAGGGAACAAGGCTGTATGGAAGAAGTCCTGTTTCCATCAGGGTTTATGGAATCCATGGGCTAGTTGCTTAGCATCATCACTCTATGAACATCTAAAAGCAATACCTAGACAGTAAGACAGCATTTGTCTTAGTCAAAATAGGCTTCTGCTAGTCCAACAGGGAGGCATGTGTAGCAGAACTCACTCATTCTATGCTTACCTCAACATCCCTCTACCATGTTTGCAGAGGAAAGGTGGTGAAACAAGAAGCAGCTGTTGCTTATAGCACAGTACCTGAAGATGACCTCCAGTGTTGCACTGAGGTACCTGGGGAACTTGCAAATTCCACCAGGACGACCTAATCACACCGGCTTTTCCAGTGGACAATCTGCTCAGGGGTCTAGGAAGACTGGTTTGCACACAACCCATGCCTTGTTACTCATGTACATGTGCAGGCCAGCCTCCTTCTCTTCAGCAAAAGGTCAGGAAGGGAGGCTGCCTGCATGAGCTAACCTGGGAAATGAGTTTCTTGCTCAGGATGAGATCTGATGGTGAAGCAGCACCAAGCAAGCAAAAATTCCTTTGTGCTGACTCTGCCACCAGCATAGAAAAGCCACTGCTGCCAATATGCCTCCAGCTCTGCTACCCTGCAGGACAGACAGACCATGCAGGCATCTTGTTCTCCTCTAAGTCATTTTGTAATGTGCCAGAAGAAGGAACAAGCTGAAACGTTCACATAAACCAAAGAGCACTTAATCCCTTGCTCTCCCTGCCTGCCCCTCTGCATGAAGAGCAGCACTTTTAGGATATCTTGAAGTTGATGAATTCCTGGATTTTCCAAACCCTGAAAATCCAAGTCCTGTTTCAGTTCAGAACACAAAGCTCATCAGCACCATCCTTTATTTAATAACTCAGTAATTGGCACCTGGTGGATGTAATTTGCAACGGGCCCTGTGCAAACACCTCCATGGAAGGCACAGCATACTACGTGTGCTTCCCTGTTCTGTCAAGAAAAGTGATTCTGGTTATACTGCAGTGGGTAAAGTCCTACAGACAATAGAAAACAGCCCTTGCCCCAATGAGTTTTTATCTAGATAAGACAAGGAAATGCATGAGAAACACACAGATGGAGGGACCAGAGGTGAGGAAGACACCAGCAGAGGATAAAGCTGGCAGTTTGTGTGTATCTGTATGGAGTGTAAATGCAGGACAGGCACGAACTGGGACTGGCAGAGAGCCCATTGAAGGCAGAGGTTTTCGGATGCTGTTATGTAAAATGGTGTACTGGGATGGAAGCATTACCAAGGTCCTTTAAAATCTGAACTGGACAGGGTTACAGCCTTCAGCCAATGCTTTGATCACCCAGCTCCTATTCACTTGCCATTTGGGTCCTCAGCACACACCCTGTTTTCCTTGTAATTCAAGGGGTCATGGATATTCACCGGTCACTAGGAAGAGCATATTGTTTCAGGTCCATTATAGGGATGGTTAGAAACAAATTACTCTCCTACTCTCAGAAAGAGAAAACTGTTCTGTGTGCCACAAACCAACCAACAGTCCAAGCTATTTCACCTTGGATGATGAAGCTTAGCATAGTTGCAGAATGCTGCAAACAGCATTCAAAACTGAGCCAGCTGAGGCTTTTCATGGCTGTTTGGCAGAAGGGAGCCTTGTGAGGTTTCTCCATGTTCAGGTACAATACAGAGTCAGATGGGGATGAGCACAGGGATGCCTTGGGATGGTGAGTCACCACAGGTACCTTCTAGCATGCAAACTTTCTGTCAGTCACTGCAGATGGGCACTGGAGCAAACTCATTTCTATATTCCATCAGATTTCAGAAAAGCTTTCTAGGGCAAGTACTGAAAATAATTTGAACAAGCTCACCCTAAAAAGCAAGGGATAATAAGTGAAAACCTTACCAGGCCCCTTCAGCCATTCTCCCTGTGCAGAACGGTCAGTTCTGAACATTAAAGGAGTGCTGTGCAGTGCAACCCTCCTGTCAAATCCAACATGACAGCAGTGTGATGGAGGCTGAGAAAACCTCTTAAATTGAGGCAGGAATGATGGATAGCTCAGGCCTTCCCTGAGGGCAAAGAGAAGGATGATTTTTGGACAATCCAATTAAAATATAGCACCAACTTCTAGTGGACCCTTTGCCAGGACTCTCTGGAAACAGCATGGATTATTCTAGCAGTATACTAAGAGACCATTCAGATATACAGAATAAAATGCACAGGGCAATCCGTTTTTCTTTTTTATCAGTTGATATAAGGACAGAGCAGCAGAGAGCACCTGAAGAGGTTGTTGGGTGTGGAACTGTGATGGCTGAAGGAACCAAGAGTGAGCAGATGGGTCCTGGAAGTCCCTGGCACCTCTGCAGGAGCTGGGATGCCTGGACTCTCCCACAACACTCCCCAGCTGTGGTCTTCTCACTGTGGTTTGGTCACAACTGTTGTATTTAGCTAAAATTACACACTTAAGCATGTATACAACAGGGATTACTTCCATTTTAGCTCTGCCTCTAATACATCAGTGAAAATGTAAACTTTTGGTAAGCATAAGGAGATGGAAAGAGTATAGGATTTCAAAGCAGTCATAACAGGTTACATTACTTTTGAGGAATCCATCTGTATTCAATCCTTCTCCTAATGTTCTCTCTCCCTGACAACTCTCTTCAGCTGGCTCGTATCACTATTTGAATGTTTTGTGCCGTGCCTCTGAAGAACGCTTTCAACATCTATTAGGAGGAAAACATTAAAGGAACATGGAGTCTAACAAAAAAAACTGGTCACTTCTGATCTGAGAGGGGAGGCTGCTTTAAAAGGGATTCAGGCACCCTCAGAGAGATTTGAAATGTCAGCTAAAAACCTCACATACCAAGCTCTATGCACTGATAAGGGCGATAAAAGGAAAGGTGAGCATTTAAAGTTAGACTTCACAAAAATTCCTGCAGCCTTACAGAATTTTATTTCATTTTTTAAGACAGAAAGAGCAATGAGCGTTTTTGAAATGAACACAGAACATTTCATACATTGCAGAAATAAAGCTGCATGTCTCTTCTGCAGCTCTCAGTTGCTCAACCCTCAAAATAATCACATAGGGAACAATTATAACAGAGATCACAGCGACCTGAGTAAGTCAGCCTGACCAGCTGCCTTTTCTTTGCATAAAGCCCTCCGCTGATCACTGCACATTCTGGTAATGCTGACAAGGGCCTAAACTGCTGTAGAAAAACAGCAAGAATTTCCTTAAGGCTTCCTTCTACCTGTTCTGGGTGTCTGTGTTTACTTTGCATGTTGTCTTGGCTGCATCCCATCCACCCCCAGGTCTCTCACTTCTCTGACCAAGCACCCAGCACTTGGTACGTCAGCACCATCAGATCTTGGAGTCTCAACGTAAGCAAGCTGAGAGACGAGGTCCTCTTCAGCACTCTTGCTCTGTGTGCAGTTCCCACTGCATCCTGCATCCCTAAGGGCAGCCTTTTCCTTCCAGCCTGGGAACCCCAGTCTCCCTCACACAACTTCCCCCAATGGCTATTTCAATTTTAATTCAAAGATGCAAAGTCCCCAACCTTTGCCAAACATTTTACTCTGCTCTATGCAAAAATCCCAGGGTTGTGTGCTCTGGGGAAGAATTGCAACACCTTCAGCACCCATAGTGGGAGGAAGAGCTCACTGATCCTGCCTCCAAAGCCAAATCTGAGTGGCACTCCCTCTGGTTCTCACCAGTCATGTACCTCCTTCACTGATGTTCTTCACCAAGCATGGGAAAAAAACCCACTAAGGCAAGAAGAAAACTTCCTTGAAGATGAAAGGCCTCTAGGCAATTAATTTCTGTAGAATTTAAATTTCCACTGGAGGGAATAAGTTGCACAACACTCTACTGGCAGGTCTGAGAGACATAGTCTTCCCAAGCCTGCTAGCAGTTCCAGCATGGCTGGAACAGCTCCCAGTTTAACAGGGAAGCTGATCAATCCATCAGTTTTCATTGCTACCATCTTCTCCAGCTCCACCACTAAATTTTTATGACACTGACATTTTATGGAAGAAAATTTTTCCTCAAAAGAATTGAAACTGTGATAGAATCCAGGCAGGCCTTCTCTTGCAAAGGTGCCCCACCTCCCTGACCCAGAAACTCCAAAATCCTTGGTGGCATGGGAAGCTCCTCCAAACCCCTGCATTACCCAGGAAGCAGCTGTTGGAGACACAGTATTAGCAAATCCAAGAAATAAAAGACTCATGAAGCTGACAACCACAAAACTCCAATGCATTTTCCCTAAATAACTCTTGCAGCAGTTTCCCTCCCATGCCACAGTCTGAACCTTTGGTCATTTCAGTTTTGGTGGGCAGTTCATTTTTAACATGGGAGAAATCCCATTTTCCAGATGCCATGAGGCAGCTGATAACCAGACGAACTTCATGAGTCACCTTGGAAAGTTCTGAGCTGCAGGAGCTCTGGGGATGTTGGGAAGTCCCACAGAAGGACACCCCAAAATGGGCCCTGCAGAAACTCCAGACGTCTCACCACAGCCAATGGCAGGTGGAGGAGCTGAGACGCGTGAGCAAACTCACAGCAGGACGCAATTCCTCGTCTCTTCTGCTGGGTGGTGTTTGGGCTGAGGGATGGTGCCCTGAGACCACAGATCAGGACTGCAACTCAGTGGGATCCAACTACTCATTCTGTGTTTCCAACCTGCTTTTTCACACCAACTTCTTATTAGTTCAAACTTCTGCAGACCTCTCTCTGAAGTTGACTGCTTCTAGGAAACCAGCACTAAGCATTACTTCTATTTGGTGTCTCTGATCATTTTGCATTCGTGATTGGAAGGATGCAATCTAATACTGAGACATCCTTCCAGCTCATTATTTTGACATGTTCCATTCATTCAGTGTGGAAAAAAAATCATATAAAAAGTTACTTGCTTCCCTCCAAGAAATAAAAAGTCCTTCTAGAGGACTTCTAGAAGTCCTTCTGAGCCTCCAGCTGGCCACTCACTTCCAAAGGCTTACATCTACCAACAAGCAGGTGACTGTCATATCCTTCATGCAGTTCCACATTTTATTATCACAACCAGTCAATCAAATTAAAAGCTGCACATGTTGCTTTATGATGAATGAGCCAAAGCAAATCCCTTCAGCATGTCTAAATAGCACGTGCTGACAGGAGTGTCCCAGCAGCAGGGTCACCTTTAAACAAGGGATTACAACAGCATCCACCACGGAATCTGACTTACAAGATTACATTAATCCACCACCTGAGCAGAAAAATCTGTTTCTAATCCGTGGTACCAACAACTCACAGAAGCTGCATCCTACAGCTCTTCCCAAACCACCATCATGGGAACGCTTTGGAGCTAAGAACAAAAAGTCTATGAAGATGCAAAGCTGAAAACCTCCACTCCTGACTGGATTTGATCTGTGCTAAAGATGCAAAGTCGGCTCAAGAGGTTAATATTGGGGATTTACCTGATAATCTGACTGCAGATTGTTGGGGTTGCTCCACTTAACACTCTTCCCAATTACTCTGGGTACTTAAACGCTGCTGTGCATCTCAACTTTATCACTGCCAATGTCAGGCTAATCACATGTGTTCCAGGCAAGGGCAGCTTCTTCAAAGATCACATCAATTCTGGACAAGTTAATCTGTTCTTTGAGGTCTCCAGATGGCTCTTGCCAAGAAAGTTCACTTCCAGCTCTGCAGCCGGCGAGCGCAGCGGCCCCAGCGCTCTGCAGAGCATTACAAAGGAACCAGATCAAAGTTGTGTCTTACAAAAAAATGAAATCTGAAGTTTGAAAAGCAACAGCAGCCTGTCACTTGTAGGCTTAAAGACGACTTCTGCATGCTCCAGCTATCAGGGAATTTATGATTACAGTCTGGCTTTTAAAAGCTGATGAAAAAAACTACGCTCTTTAGCACTCCTTGCCTTTGCAAATCTGTATCTTCTTCCCTGCGTATTCATCCTCCCACGCCAGAGGAACAAGGGAAATAAATAAAAATGTAACTAAAAGTACAGATAAGGGCTCTTCTTCTCTTTTCTTCTAAGGCATTCAATTCCATTTTAGGACTACATGGAGATTATTTTATGGGGAGCTTCAGCAATTATTGTGAAGTATTAAAGCACAGTTACAAAAGCTAAATCCAAGATTTACCAGACTGAGTTTCCAGTTTCTAACTCCTTTGCATTTACCAAGGACATACTACTTCTCAGGCAGGACTAATGTACAGAGGATGCGTTAATTGCAACCAGTAATTCAGATCATAGGATACAGCAAGGTGGGGGAGAGAATCTAGGAAGAAGTTGAAATGCAGGAAGCAAAATATTTGCCTTAGGAGGCAAATAAGGACTAGATAGGCTAAATATTGTGGCTGTACTGCCCTATCACCACCCTAACCTTCTTAGGAAAGGCTTTCAGACAACAGGATGAAACCACTGTGTTCCAAGGAAACTGCAGAACAAGTCCCTCAAGATTTCATCTGACTGTGCATCTCCAAACCAGCCCTCCCAGCTCCTCCTTCCCAATGGATGTGAGGCTGTGCTCACTCATCACCCCAATGTAATACTGGATTTTGTCCTCTAGCAGTAGATTTAAAACCAAAACTGCAAAAATCTGAGTCTGACAAACAATAAAAGCAAGTCCTTCCTAAAAACAATGCATGTATTCCCTAGAATAAGGCCACAAACCTCATTTATTTAATAGCTCAAAGCATAAAATATTCATTAAAATGAGAAAAAAGAAACACAACACAATGTCTGCACAACAATTAACAGGACAATTGGATCATCTTCCTGAAATAAAACAAATGTTGCAGAACATTCTGTTCCATATCTAACAATAACAGGTATCTGCCTAGATTAATTGCAATATATTAGCCTGAGTTTATACCATAACATAGTTTTGTTTGGTTTTTTAAATGATGACATGATTCATGTGAATCCTTATCGGTCATGAAAGGCTGACAATATTAGGGACATTTTCTATAAAATATACAGGATATTTGGCTGCATTAATTGCAACTGAACAGAGCCTCACTGCTTTAAAGCAGTCAGGCTGTATCAGCCATCCAAGAGCTGCTCTAGCAACTTCAGAAGCTACAAAAGAAGGGCAAACCAAGCAGTGTCTGTGCATTTTGGATATCCAGGGTACACTGCTGCCACTCATGAGGCACACTCACCTCCACGTCCTGGCCTCTGCCAGACAATACATCACAGGAGAACTGTTTTTAATATTTTATTGGAAGGGACAGAAGCAAGCTTGTGCAGGGATGTGCTGAACATCCAAGCATGTCAACCCCTGGAATGAGTGGGACCTGAGTCCTCATGCCTGATTTTTTGACCCTCCAAATGTGCTCTTCCTGGGGCACCAGGATCGCTAGCAGGGACACAGGTAGGGAGGGCTGATAATGCAGTCTCCTTTCCCCTGCTTAAACTGGGAGCTGGGGAAACTTCAGCAACAGGCTGATTGGCAAGAGCTCTCCACTCTGCTAATTGGCTTCTCAGACTGAAATGACATCCATGTTTAATACAAGTGTTTTCATATATATACATATATATGTGTGGTTAAGTGGATGAACACACAGAGAAGGCATTTTAGACAGCACTTCAGTGCCAGCTCCCTGCTCGCTGCTTTCCTTGGTCACTGTCCCAGGTAAATTGGGGCTGGTGGAGAGGGGAAACACTTTTGAAAGTGCTGTGGGGATCTTTGCATGGGCCTCTCTGCTTTGCACCCCGCAGTTTTGCTTCCCCGGAAGGCAGGCGGGGCAGCCGGGAGGTGTAAAGGAGGCCCAGAGGAAACAGATCTTCCCAGAAGGGGCCACCGTGTCACAGAGGGAGTAACAGCAGTGAACCTCCCGACGGCTCAGAGCCTTCCACTCACGCCAGGCCGGCGAGCACCCGTCGCTGCCTGCAGCCCGGGGCGCTGCTCCCTCCGCAGATGCAGCAGGCAGCCGAAAGCGTCTCCCGGCATTCCAGCCGCGGCCCGGCTCTGCCGACACCCACGCACGGTGGCTCCCGGCCCAGAGCAGCCCCCTCGCCCGCACCGAGAGGGCCTTCGTGGAACAAATTACTTCCAAATGCCTGGCTCTGAGGCACAGGGAAAGAGGAAAGCCCAGGTTTGTACCTGGGTCTGCTCACAACATAAAGAACGCAGCAGCTCCACTTAAAAACACCACTGCCTGCAAACTATCAAATTAATCCCAGGATTTCAACAGCTTTTCTTCATTATTTTTTGTCTCAACCAAACCACAAATTTACTTAATGACTAAACCAGGCGAGCGAGTACTTTGTTTTCCAGACAGCAGGAACGTTTCTAACGGGATCCAGGTTTTCAGAACACACGCTTACCAAACGTCAGGAAAGGAGGGAGAGGTTCCACTGCTGGGATGTGTTTGATGATTTTTTTAACTCTCCCAAACCTGCCAGCACCGTGGTTGGGGCATCTCCGAGCCCTGGGCTCGAGGAGAGGCACTGAGTGGGGTGAGGAGGAATACAATAAGAACACTGTGTTCCAGGAGTGACTGAATAAAGGCAAGAGCATGCTTTTGGCCAGCAGGATTCAGCACTGTAACTCCGTCTGCCACTTTTCTTCTCTGTCTGAAGCAATGTTGTTTGTCCACGCTTCTCTGAAATGGAAAGTATTTCCTCTTGCCTGCTTGTTCCAAGGAAAGATCTGAGGAAGCCTGGTGTAACCAGGCAGAACTGGGGATTCTCCAGTGACTTGACTCCTCTTTGCCAAAATTTCTGCTCAACAAGAAAGGGCTTATAAGAAAGAAATTACGAGCACATTTCTCTGCAAGCTCAGTAACTTAAGACCAAGGTCTGTAGAATGAGTAAGTTTTTGGACGGAAACAAAGCATCCAGCTTTGGCCGATGACTCCGGATCATTACTGCCTTCCTACGTATCTACAGAGCCTCTGGAGTGCTCAAAAACGTAGGACAGGGAGGGGACGTCTACAGGTACTTGGACCACAATGGGGAATGAGAGCCACTGGAATCCAAGGACTAAGTAAGACCACGGGTGCTCAATCCTTTCTTGGACCACCAAAGTTTTGCAGGAGGGCATCAACCCCAGCACTGCAATCCATTGTTGTATTGCTTTCAGGGAAAAATTTCCCAATACTTCAACCACAACAGTGGTATTGCAGATGGCTGAAATGAATGGGGAAGATATGCAGCTCAGGGGGGCTCTGCCTTACAAAGACTACTTGCAGCTTTGACATTAAACCACTTGCCTGTACCACTGGGCCGTGTAACATAAGCTGAGCTGCACGACTACAGACTTGCTAGCCTCACTTGAATTCCCCTCAAAACAATGCTATGAAACTTAATACTCATTACCAATTCATCGCCAACAAACTTGGAATTTTAATGAAATTACAAATTTGGATGGCAGAAGAAACCAGCTGAGGTAATATTTTGAATGCCTGTGAGGCACCTAACTTAGCACTCAAAACCACTCAGCTTTGCTCATGAAGACCTTTGACGAAGCCCTACTAATGATGAGGTGGGCAGAATTAGCAGTAATCCTGCACAAAACAGAAGACTTTATTTCACTGATTAAGGTCTGGCTCACAAGGCACATGAAGAGAAGAGGTCTGCCTCCAAACAGAGCTGCTTGCTGGTGTCTTAAATCCTACAGAAATGATCCAAGAAACTTCCCCCATTGAACAAGAACCTTTGAGGTGAATGAACTCTGACCTCAGCTGGTAACAAAACCAAAACCATGGAGGGCTGGCAAGACCTGGCAGAGATAAAGCTGAGAGTCAAGATTTAATAGTGCTCCCAGAAGGAAGATTCAGCTGATTAGAAACATCCTAATCTTCTCTCTCAGTGTATATTAAAGGTCAAGAAGTGGGATCAGATATTGGCAGCACATAAAAAAACAACTCAGTTGAGCAAAAGACCTTCACAAAGACATTTCATACCTTCACATTAAAAATTCCTGCAAAGTCTTATTTAACTTTACTTCCCTCTAGGGAACACATTCAAAGTTTAAAGTCAAGAGACCATTAGATTGGGACAGAAAAGAACTACCCCTGCAGAAGACTTCTGCCTCCAATCAGTACTTTATAATGAGCACGAGTTCATAAGCATCAGCTGACTGCAACCATGACAGATAAGTAGGTTTCAGAAGTACAACACCACGACACAGAGCTTCTCTAGCAGTGCTCTGGAGTCTCACAGGCTCTCCAAATGGGGTCATTAAAGGATACTTGTTGAATCATGTTAACAAACGGCAGGCTGTATCAACAACAACCTACTGGCAAGCTGCAAAAAGCTTTTAAACTTGCTCTATTATTTATTGCTCAGCCCCAAAGAGATGTCAGCATCACAACGAAAGTATAAATCCTAACTCAGTCTCCTGGTCTCTACTGGGAGCCTGTAATCTGACTTTCCCTTCACAGCTGAAGCTGACCTGGCCAATATAATGCAGGGGCTGGGGAAAGAGAGGGGGGACTGAGTCATGTTGTCCTTCTGACAAGGTCTATTAGAGGCTGACAGCAATGACAAATCCTCAGAAGAACTGTAATAACAACCACCAGAAGGAATGTAAAACACAGAAACTGTGTCTAAGGGAAACAGATGCTGTTAAAAAGGGTATTTCCTTTTCTAGAGATGCTTATTTTATTTCTTTTATAAGGGTTTAGCAGACTAGCAAGAAACAACTTGCTGTTGTCCCTGGAAAATAGGCATACAGAAGGAAGACAGTCTTGTGAAGCTGCTACAAACAGCCCTCCTTTCAAACAAAGATTAAAGTAACGTTTCCTTAGATGGTGAGCATGAAGTATTCTTACACAGTCCTAGTTTTGGGACAGTCACCAAACCTTGCATCTCCAGCCAGACCTGGAAGCCAAACCATCAATCGCTGCATCAAGGTCACACAAAGCCATATTTAAAAAGGAAGAATGAAGTCAGTGGATTCAGTGGATTTCTCATGGCTGTTCCTTTACAAATGGATCTAAATTTGGTGTCTGACTGGCAAACCAAGAGCAAAGAATTTCAGAGCAGTGAGAAAGATGGAGACCAGCATCCAAAAGGAGCCAGGGTAGGTGGGTCAGTGATCTCTGTTTACTGGGAATTCCTTGACTGCAACTCCAAGGTTGTGTGCTGGGCATGCTCTGCTGCTGAGGGTGACACATCTCCAGAGGCATTCTAAATAATCCAAGGTGCACGAACCAGTTCACCTCATTGAAACACATATTAAAAATGTAGAGAAAATCAGCTGAAGGAGGGAGGGAGGGAGAAAAAATAAAATAAAGTGTTGCTCATAGGCAAATTGCACAGGAGCTCACAGAGTCGTTCCTGGGACACAGCAACACCAAAGGGTCCAGCTAAACTGCAGAGCTGGAGGGAGGTGAAAACACCATTAACTATTTGGGAGGCTGATACATGTGGTCCATCCCCTTACGAGTTTGGCCACTGCTCAGGCAAATCCTGTGCTTGTTTTTCCTGGGGGCACTTCACAGCAAGTGAAACTTGACTTCAAGAATTGTGCTGGGGTTTGTTGTTATTTTTGCCTTCAAGATTTTTTTCTGTCTTGGTTCTCTTCCATTGGAACAGGCAGATAATATGGGCTTTTACCTTTATTGCACAAATTCCACAGCATCTTTTCATCTGGTATGCATTATTGTGGTATATATATGAAGTACCCTGTCCACTCCAAGTGCTATAAAAGAGCTGTTTGAAGCCTTGTTCCATTCCTATTTATCTTTATACAATTAAAAGCAGTTGACAGCTCCACATAGGAAGAATAAGTGACAATGCAAGCAATGTGCTTTTTGTTCTAAACAAATTAACCACTGTTGAGATAAAAGATGACTGTATTCAGTTTTTACCTCAGTTTCTCAAAGACATAAGGCTGGATGAGCAAACTCTGTGTGTTCCATTGAAGCCTTTTTAATTCCTCCAGAAATTCTGAGTACAAGGTACTTGCTGACACCCAACCAAATTCAACAGGGGAGGGAGGCCCCAGAGACACTGTGATAATTAGTGAAAATGGGCAAGTGTGGAAAGACTCTTAAGTGCTCTGAATAACTGATCTCAGCAGAAAACCTACACAGAAAAAAGATCTTACAATCACTTCAAATGCTTCAGCTGACAACTCCCCAGACACTGACTACAGCACAGGACCATTGCAAAAGCCACATTTTTGTAGGCCCAGAGGTGAGACCTGGTTTAGTTCTGCATTTTGGATGGCAGTGGGTGGGCCCACAATCACCCCCAGCTGACATGATGTGTCACTGACACCATTTTCTTCTTCTACAGCAGGAGCAGAGCACTGGAGCTTGTCTGACCCACTGCCACATTGCAACCATCCCAACCATGCCATAACCAGAAATGAAACTCCACGGATGAAGGGAAAGGCTGTTTTCTGTGTATGGCCTGGAGCACAAGAGCTGTGAAACACTGGAGCCCATCTGTGTGACACATACCCACCATCTGTTACTGAGTGCATATGGGCCACACCACGCTGACAGAATTTCACTGACCAGGTAGGTACTACAGGAATGTATCATTGCTCTAGATGGTTTCTCCTTAAGAGAGCAGGGAAAAGCAACCTTTTGTAGGTAGGAAAAAATGTATCTCCCACTCAAAACATATCTCTTTTGCTCATGTATCACTTACCATCTCCTCTCTGCAGAACTTCATCTGCTCAGGGCACAGGATCAATGGATTCATATCATTATTTTTCCCCCTCTTTGTACTTTTTCATCACCCAAATCTCATGTTGAGTGCAGCATTACTCACTTTGCTGGAGATTCCTCTTGGCAATTTCCACAAGTGTATCTTGTATTTATTTGTGCTGCTGTTCTGGTGGAAGGAAAAGCCATTATTCTCTTATGCACAAAAAGCCAGCTGTAATGCTGAAACTGTCACAACTTTCTCAAGACGTGAGTGCTCAGTTTGAAATGCTCTGGGCCTAACACTCAGTGTTTTTAAAGGCTTCTTATCTGGGTCTCAAGTAGCAGACAGAAAGCTGAGGCACACACAATAACTCTCTCCCAGGGAGAAGAGCTATCTTCCAGCACTGCTCCATCAAAAGCCAGCACAGAAGGATCTGTTTTCCTGCTTCCACCTTCTGTCTCTTCTACTACAGGGCCTTTCAATGACACACGAGGCAACACAAATTCCCTGTGCACTTTCCTTCCTACCTGCTCTGTTGGCTCCTCTGGCTCAACCCATCCCATGCAGGGAAAAAGCAAAAAGGCTGAAGTACAGGCAGTTTCGGGCTAGAGCACCTGAAAGCTCTGGGAGGCATTGGAAAAGCCCCTTCCAGTTCCACTGCCCTGAACAGTTTGTCTCCTGCTAGCTCCCAGCACCACCTGCTCGCTGCTGGAGGAACTCCCCCTCTTCACCTCCTCCCTGTCACTGCACAAAAAGCCTTTTTTTTTGGTGAGCTCTTTTTCTGGAGGCTCTGAGAGCTGGCTTACCTAACAAAGAGTGCTGAAGGCTCCATGATCAGCAGCAGCAGGAACTGCAGTTTCCTGTCTCTGAAGTCTAAGCCATGAGCACCATCACAGTAAATACACTTTTCAGATACTCTGACTGCCAAAATTTTAAACCATCTTCTATAGAGCTTGTGCCATTTCACAAGCTTGTAATTCAGTCATATTGAATAGATTCTCACATGGATGGCAAAATACATGTTTAAGCTGCCAGCATCCCTCCCACCTCCAGCAATCCTTGCCAAACCCCTGCTTCAAAGTGGGAAAACTGGAAGGTTATCAATGTAAAGTAAATTTTAAGACTCTGACATGAACAAAACAACATAATTTCCTCCTTCTCTGTTTTTACTAAAATTTGCCAGAATAATTCAGCCTGAGGCAGAATCTCAGCATGGAAGAACACCAAACAACACAGTTTGATAAAGATATGAGCAACTACAACAAAGTTTTCTATAAAGGGGAATGTTGGGCAACCACAACTACAGCCACTGCTGCCAGCTCTGCCTATAGCATAAATGAGCAATATTATAACATCCCCATTAATCCCCTCTCCAAAACTACGAGTGAGTCTGGAATATGACTCATAATATCCTTGGCACACATTTTGATCACAAAGTTGATGAAAGCACCCGTCCTGAACCCATGTACGAAAACTGTAGATGAAATAATCAAAACATGCAGGAGCTTGTGACACCAACGTCTGTCTGAGCCTGCATACCTGCAGCTGCAGTGGTGGGACTCCTGTGTGACATGATGTGACAGCAAAGTGACACTGCTGCCAACCTTTGCTGCTGGTACCTTGTCACATCCAGGAAAGAGAGGACAGTATCTGTCAGTGGTTTTTATTCTAGGAGTGATCTTCCTGGGCTATGTGATGTAAAACTCACACTGAATAAGGCAGCAAAGAGGCTCCTCTGTTGTGCATGTGCCTGTTGGTAACACTGAATGGTGTCATCTCCTTACTTGAGATGATTACAGATGTCTGTGTATTCTGCAGATGCATTTGCAGCTTTTAGCAAATAATAAAGGAATTTAGGAACTCCACTGTTGGTGACTTGGTGACATGGATTCTCCATGTGCAGGGTCACTTTGTTCCTTTCCTGTGAGCAGTAGGGTGACTGCCTGCTGGGATTGCCTACCTCAGTCCAGGTGAGCACTCTGTAATTTATCACACTGCTTTATCCAGGAATAAGGAAAAGCACTTCCACAAGCAGCTATTTCCTGACACTAACCTTGCAAAGCCTCCTTCTTCCTGCAGGCTGTGTTATCTGGGAAAAGTTAGGGAGCTTTGGAGCAAAGAAATATCTCGCAATTCCTTGACTGGGGCCAACCCCAGAAGATGAGAAGGCCATGCATGTCTGCAAGAAGCTGATCTTGGAACATGCAAGAACAATCCTCTTCTACTGTTGGAAATGCAGCTGCAGTCAAAAAAAGTTCTGGGAATTTTGTTTTCTGCTGCAAACAGAGGAGAAATATGGCCACAACAGCTTTCAACAACTTGGGCTTCATTTTTGGGGAGAATGCCATTGCTGAGGAAGACTTCTGTCCCTCTGATAGTTTAGGGCAAGTTCACAAAATGATAAAACTCTTGACTTTCAGTGAAAATGTGGTAAGGATCCAGGAGACTGACTATACCCCCAGAACTGTGCCTGCTCAGCTCCTCACCTTAGAGATAAGACATTTCTATCAGTCCTAAAGAGGAATCAAGGACCATGATTCCATCAGCAAGAGAGGATGTGTTGGAGATTATCAGACCCTAGAAAATCTGATCCTGATCAACAACACTTTCCCAAGAGACAAGAACTAGCAGGCCAAGGGCACCTGACTGGCTGAAATTCAGCCCAGGAGTGCTGGCTGAACAGCAGTAAGACAGAGGGCTCTTCAAACAGAAGTCTGAAATGTGTGGAACTTACAGTTCTAGAGCAAGAAAAGATTTTGACCCAGTTTCAGATTTTAAGTCCATCTTCTAAACAAAAGCAGCTGAAGTTTAAATGAGCCAATTCTGCAGATCATTATGTTGCTATTACACAATTCCTTCTAATCCCTGAAGTGTGGAAGATGTGCCAACACCAGCCCAGGCACATCTTTGTCATTTCAGCTGGACTTCCATCCTTTCCACTAAAGATTTTGTTCTGCTAAACCGTTCTTGATGAATGCCAAACACTAAAATCTCCAAAATATTTATTGTAATTTCTTTGGCCACACTATCACAAGTGCCTAAATTCCCCTTCTCAGCTGGAGAGCTATCTAGACCAGAGGTCTCCAATCTTTCAGCCAAATAAACATCACAAAGGCTCACGAGCCCTGTGAGTAGTAAGGGAGAGATTGTTTGTGCTACAAAAGGAACAAAAATGACCAGCCATCCCCTGCTGGCTATTCTCCTCCCCTAAGAACTTGGTCTAATCCCCTCTACCCTAGAGTCCTTAAAAAACAATGTACCAAGGAAAGGGAGTAACTGCTCTGCATACTGATTCTCTGCAGCTTGGACATAGCTTGTGGAGGACCACTGCCAGCCAACTGCTGAGAGCAGCCCCCTCTGAGACGCTGTGCTAAGGCAGAGGTTGCTTTTCATCCCTCTGTCTTAGGGACTGCAGCTCTCCTGGGATCATGCAACAGCAGAGAACTTCCCACATTGTCTTTGTGTCTCCTAAACCTAGCAGGTAAAAGGGCTGTGGAGTCCATAGCCACTCTCTGAGACAGCCCAAGAAACAACCTGGCCTCATCCAAACATTCTGGGGAGAGGAGGATGCAGGCCAAGGAGAACACTCCTATTTCTCTTCCAGTGGCTGCTGACACAGCACCCTTTAGGTGAGGAGGTACACACACTCGCTGATGAGCCACGCAGGGAGCAAGTGCCTGAGGGGCAAGGGAAAGAGGGGAGATGGGCCAGAAACACGGGGTTATGGCCACCCCTGTGTGCTCCAGTGTGCCAAGGCCAAACCTGGAAGCACTGCTGTATCTAAAAGAAGCCACAGTTGAGAAGGTAACATTATAAACCTATAAAAATAAGGTTTTACTGTGGCTGACTAGCTGGAACATGCAGAACATGTGTTGCAGGGAACATAGTATGATTTTATTAGCAAACACAAAGCCATTCATGCTGAGTGGTCCAAATGGGGTGGGTTGAATTAAGAGAACAATAGCAGTTCATCAGATGGCCCTTTCTTTCACATGTGTGTTCAGCTTACTGCGCTAGCAAACACTAAAGCAACTTGGAAATGCATTTTCATTCAGACTCACATTATTAACACATTAGATTGAAATCAAAATAATTGAGAACGTAACGTATTCCTGATGAATTAAATGACTAAATGTAAACCATCAGCACTCAGGCAACCTCCTCCTTTAGGAAGCTCACTTTGTGATCAAGGGACCATTTGCCTGGTTTAGCCCAAGCCAGCACTTTGCAGCTCTCCTGAGACTGAAGGAGATGGTCTCTCAGCAGTGAAGACAGTGAGTGCTGCATCCCTTCCCGGGTGTGTGGGTCACAGGAGAGCTGTGCAGCCCTCAAGTTGTTCAGGGGAAGATGTGCTCAGGCTGACCAATCCGAAAGGAAAAACCCCTCCCCGCTGCGTCAGAGGCTGATGCTAACCACATTTCCAATTTGATCATGGATTCCAGCTCTGCAAATAAGAAAACAATAGACACCAAAGAGGAAAAGTGGAAACTGCTGCTTGGGGAAGCTTGCCATGACATGCTGGCTGCAAGTGTGCTGGGACCAAATCCTGCTGTAGCCGGGCTGGGGCTGAGCACACCAAGGCAGCCTCAGGGAAGGCAAGGCTGGCTTCCCTGCTCGGAGCTGGCCCAGCTTCCCTGCTGGCCCAGCTGCCTCCCTGCTTCCTCTCCAGCTCTCCTCCAATGCACAGCATTTCTGCTGCTCACTCAGCCCAGGGTGTGAGGGATGAGAAGGTCTGGGACAAGCCTGGTGATGGGCTTGGGAAGGACAGACTTCAGAGGTGACAGCAGGCTCTGGCTCTGACTGTCCTGCAATGGGCACTCCTGCAATGACAAGCATCTAGAGCTGCCTCAGTCTTGTTTCATGCTCATTTTTAAGACTTTTAGTTAGCAAAAAATCGAGGTGGGTGACTAGAGATGCTGCTGGTTTAGGAACATCCTGCCTACTTAAATTACAGATTAGCCACAGGACACCAGTACAGATGATAAGGCAGCATCGCTCTGGCTCAACCTTTGTCAAAGAATTCCTAATCTTCTCCAAGATTAGATTTTTGTTCTTCTTAACTGCCAGCTAGACTGCAGGGGGCCAGGCCCACAAAAACAAATTAATTACATCAGCTGTAATTCACACCTCTGCACGTGTATGTTAAGTACTTTTTCATAAGGCAGGGAAAAAGATTTTGGGGGAAAAAATCTAGAAGTGTATCACACTGAACTATAGATTTCTGTTGTGGAAGGAGCACACGGATTAGGGTTTATATCCCAACAGGTGAATTCAAGCAGACACAGTTTATTTCAGTACAGGACTGTGTCAAATCAACTTGCAGAGTCCAACCAGACACCTCTAAGATCTGCAACAGCAGCAATAAAACAGCCATAAAGAGAGCTCAGAGCATCATCAGTCTGTAGCCCAGAATTCAGTCCCTGTCACACACGAGGGCTCAGAGATACAGGAGCTTCCCAGCCACTGCTGAGGGATGTTCCTGCCCATCATCCAATCTCACCAAAGGAAAGCTGAAACATCACCAAGGAAGATGCTGTTCCTCAAGGGCTGGAAAATCCCCCACCCTAACATAGGTCCTAGCGCTTCCCCTCCTCAGTTGAGCAAGCAGGGGCCTCCAAACACCAGCACTGTGCAAATAACACAGGAGAAGTGTTTTGGCTGTGGCAAACTTTGCAGTATGACCTTGAGGCAAGGAACACAGGGCTGCTGGTGAGTCTGCAGAGCCAGCTCAGCTTCTCGCTGCACCCAGAGGTGACAGACCTTTGTGCAGGGCAAGGCCAGGCCACAGCACTGCAGGGACACTGGGAAAGACTTGGTCAATCTTACATTGGTGCAAGGACAATGCTGTTTCTGTGTAATTCACTAGAAAGAAACTGCAGAGTGGCTTGGTTTGCTCAGAGAAGGAGAATTCCCCACCGCACAGGATGGCTGAGCAAGGAGGAGACCCAGCCATGGCCGAGCAGTCTGGGTTAGTCCTGTCTAACCCAGACTGTGACAACATCCAAAGGGAAAACTCCATGCTTCTGTCCTCCCCCTGATTCCTTCCTGCTCCTCCAACCTGGGGACTACAGACAGAGAAAACCACCAGCAGCCCAGTGATGGATGGGCAAAACTTTGATGAGTATCAGATGATCAGCACCCAGAGGCTGATGGAGATAGTGGCCCCAAGCTCATCCTGCTGGAATGGCACATCAGAAATGCCCATGGCTTTCTGCTTCCCAGCAAACAGGGTGGCAGGGGCAGGATGGGGAAGGGGAGCACAGGTTTTAGGCATCTTTTTAGTGCAGTGTTCTTATGGCGACCACACGCTGCACAAGAACAACTTCCAATCCAATTAGAAAATGAATAAAACCAACCAAACATTAAGGAGTATTTGCTTAAGATAAAAACACCTTATCTCCCAAATGATTTCCCTGACCTTTTGATGCAGAGCAGTTCTCCTCTGAATAAAAATGTGAACTATTTACTTAAGGTGGGATTTTCATGAGGGCCTGTAGGTGTGTCAAGACAAGGTCAGTAAGGAGAGAGGATTCTTTTTTTATTTTTTATTTTTTTTAAGGCCAACAGCTACTGCTTGGAAAAGCTAGCAAGGAAACAGTACAGGCCCTCAGATTACCCTCCCGGTCTACAAGAGAAGTAAGAAACTGAAAGTCAAACACAAGCTGAGAGCAAATGTTCCAAGTTAAATACATTACTCAATTAGATAACTGAGTGAAAATGCTGCTCAGTGCCCCTGAAAAGGCACGGAAAAGGAGACAGTAGCAAGGGGAGACATGGCAAAGCTGCAGAGAGGACAGCTGTCCTCCATGGACATAACTGAGGTTATGTGGTGGTGAAGCACTAAGACATGTCAGAAAAGAAATATTCTTTCTTCAATATGGCAATTTTACAATCAAGCAGAGAAATGCAGCTTCCAGACTTAACATCAGAGGCATCTCCTGGGCCACCATGAGAATCAGAGCTGCTCCTTGGTGCTTATCCCCCAGAAATGCACAGTTTACAACAGGCAGGTGGGTCCCTGTGCTCTGCTTCCTCCAGACCTTCCAAAAGCGAGCTGCTTTTGCCAGAGGGGTTTGTTTGGGATGGCAAAGCCATGTGCAGGGATCCTGCAGCACCAGGCCTGAGCAAGGATGGTGACCACCTCTGTCAACAGACCCTGCCTGTGGACCATGGCAGCTACAACAACACAACGGCCCGATGCAAAGCCAAACTCTTTCTTTGCATAGCCTGGAAAGAATCCCAGCAATTTCAACGACAGGGCAGTCTCCCTGCCTGCCATCCCCCGTGGATTTTCAGCACAGCTTCTTGAGGCTGCCAAAATGCCAGCTCCATACACTGTACGAGTGAGTTATTCCAAACATTTTCAGCCTGTGTTGTTGTGTGGTGAGGTAGAGCTGGGCGTGAAGAAAGCATTCATTGAGTTAACTCTGTTTTACTCAGCAAGTGGAACAAATTTCATCACCCCCTACAAGTCCATTCTGTTTTCTATTTATACCGCAGCCATTTGGTGCAGGACTCAGGAGCAGCAGGAACAGGTGATGTAATGCACTGTACAAACAGCATTCTGTTCATACAGTGGGAAAATAAAGTGCATTCTCTTGGTTTCTTTGATCACACTTAAAACAATCAGATTAGAAGGTACAGATAACCCAATACATGCTAGAGATGAAAGGACTCTGGAGAAATAAATCACCCAAAGTTAGATATTAAGCAAGATTTCTCTCTCAACAATCAACTTATCTGCAGAGAGAGGAGGAATGACCATGTGGTTTCAAAATCCTGCCAGGCATTTTATTTATTTTTATAATACCATAAAGCTACTCCACCCACTTTTTCAGAATGAACGTTGCATTACACAACACATCAAAGGGACTTTATGGCCTAAATTAAGCAATAAAATAGTTGAGATTGTGCGTTATGCTGAAAATTGGCATGCTCCTGGTGCCTGGGAGATGGGAGGTGAACACCACATGTTCAGAGCACCTGAAGAAAGCTTGGGGCAGTATGGCCTGAGGTATTGAAGTGTGTGGTACTTGCATTTAATAGCCCAAAGTGAAGTCTGAGGCTCTTGGTGCCTGCTGTAACTCTCTCTTGCTCAGGGGACAGTACCAACTGAAGGAATGGAATAGGACAGCAGTGCTAGCATGAAGACCTGGGACATTAATAGGATATGGTCCTTCATATCCATAACCTTTTAGGTTTGGTTTATAGTCAAAGTTCTCCTGGAAGCTGTGAGCTTCATGGATGTGGTTCCTCATATTTGACAGCAAGCCATGGGGAAAGGAGATGGGAAGACCCAACGGAAAGGTGTTGGTAGGGCTGCACTTCTCACCATCTGGCTACCTCCTGCCTCTCCCACCTTGATCAAAATGACAAAAAAACCCCAAAAAACCTTAAAGCCTCTCTTAAAACATTTTCTGGCTTATGTGCATTTTGAATTGAAAAATAACCAGAAGCTGGGATACATAAGAGTGGTGTGTTGGTTCTAAGTGTTTATTTTCCAGGTCTGCCTCAATGCCCTTACGAAGAGAGGTGAGAAATGAAAGGATATCAAGAGAGAAGAAAGTTGGCAGATCCTATCACTCCAGAGCAGAGAAGGGACTGGGCAGTGTTTCCATTAGAACAGCTTGGGAGGCACAAGAAAAGTTGACTTGCAAGGACACATGAGCTAGCAGGTCCCACACACCCCAGTGTGTGCGTGTCCTTTCCTTCCTGCTCCCAAAACATGGTTAAAAAAAAAAAAAAAAGGCAAAAAAAAGGTTTAATTAGTTTGGGCCCTATCATGATTTTCTGTGGCCTGACTCATAGCGTTTGATCTCCCAAGGTTGGCGAGAGGTGTTGGAGCCTGCCCTCAGAGCCCCTGGCGCTCCAGCCAAGCACCAACAATGACTAGACAGACTTGAGGGCCACTCCTTCCATCTATCAATAGAGTCACTGTTGGGCAAGCTGACTCACTGCTTTCCCTGAGAACTGCTCGGCACCGGGTCACCATCAAAAGAGCAACACTAAAATTAAAAGTTCTGTGTTTGTAGACAGTTAATTTAGCAAGAAGATGGTTGTTATTTTAAGGTTTTGTTTTTAGGAGGTCCCTCCAAAGAAAGCTTGTGCTGCTGCTTTTGCGTGGCAGAATTGGCCAGGAGCTCCTGGAGGACACACTCAAGTGGCTTTCACTTCTCAGTCACGCTCTAAAGGCACAGTGAAGAAGATACTGAAACCCACAGACTGCATGTAAGAAAAACACACATACACAAAAGCTCTGGGAATCCCAGGTAGAGAAGCAGAGCTGTTCATAAACCAGCCTGCCTTGGCACAGCACCTTCCAGGCCTGCAGTGGGCAATGAGAGGGCTTTCAATTTCCCTTTGTGCCTCTCCAGCCCCTTACACAGAATGCAGAGCCCCAGACTGCACATGTCAGTCTATGTTACATCTTCCAGCGCTGCTCCCCAGCGCTGCACTGGGTCAACACAGCCAAGCCTGGGGGGAGATAAAGGAGGGGTGAACACACCTGGTCTGATGGTTCTATTCCTGCTGTAAAACACAAAACCCACCCAGAACTTCAAAGAATTTCCCAGTAAGTTCCCAGCCTCATTTAAGTTCAATTAAGTAATAAAGTTTAATGTCCCTGCCAGGACAGATGCGACCTGGGAAGATGATGACAACAAAAGTTTCAGCATGACTGTGCATGACACAGATCCAGTGAGACAAGAGTTTAGACCTTGGTCATGTACCATACCCCTCAACCAGGTCACCCCAGGATCCAAGACGTTCCCACACATGCCCTGGTCCTAGAAGAATGCTGGCACAGTTGGGTCAAGGGCAGCCAAGCAGCAGATGGGACACAAGGACCAACTCCCTGAGCAGAGATGTCCGACTGGGATCAGACATGCTTTTAGTCTGCAGCAGATCAAGGTTCAGTACAACCCTATTCTCTACATCCAGGTACCATCACACACCGACAAGGATTGGGATTCTCTGTCTCTGTCAGCTTCCTTCAGGCTGCTAAGCTTTAATGAACTGACTTCTCTAAGGTATTCATGAACATCAGCAAGCTCTGCAACGTCTTCTGATTAACTGCATTTAAGAAATTAATTCTAAATGAGCCTATTTCTCCTGAAACTTCACGCAACATGACTGAGTAAAGAGATCCCACTACCTGCTAAGAAGACAGCAGCTCTCTGAGGACAGTTTTAGGAAAGTAGAAGCCACACTTCTGCACAACAATACACGAAGATGGTATTAAGGTTTCCAGGTTCTTTGAAGGCCTCCAGGACTTTACAGGAGAGACATTACAAACAAGTCATCGGATGCAATTACAAGTTGTGGTGGAGTCCCCAAACTTATCTCAATCAGACACTCTTGATTTCCTGTTTGTGGCATTGACAAATAAAAAGCTCTACATTACAGGTAATTACACTTCACAGAGGACAACAATTAAGAAATAGCCAATTACATTTTACAAGCGCAGGATAATCAAAAGCTTCCTCAAATATCTAGAGTTGCAATAAGTACTTAGAAATGGCAACTCCCAACAAATTGCAGGTAATTTAGAGCAATTTACACAGATGACATATTTCCCTATCTGTGCTCAAAACATACAAACTTGGTTCTGAAAAATACTGCAGGAATTCCCGGAACGCAGCACTGCTGATTTCTAAAAATAGTTCATTATCTACTTCCACCTTCACTGGCCTCAAAGGTGAGATGTAGGACTCTGGTCAAACACATATATTAACTACCAGGACACATTTTAGCTCATTTAAAGAATGGGAGGATCATAACACGCACACCAAGTCTAAACAACAACTAAAAAAAACCCCAACAACTATTCCTTTTATTTATGTTATCTGAAAAATATGCTTAATTTTAATAGTGCATAACTTGATTTAAGCCTTATAGTTTTTAAAGGAACTTCATATCCTTTATTTGTAACCCAGTACTGTGGCTTACACACAGTCAAGGCAGGAGAATCAGGATCAAACAGCAAATTAAAAACCATTAAATGATGGGAAGGAAAGGAAACCTGCCTTTTTCTTTTACAACTTTTTAGACAGGAGACCTAAAACCATCCCAAGAGGAACAGAGGAGGAGAGACAGATAAGGATGCAACCTAATGTAGACAGGTTGATATAGTACAGCATTTTCATCCCTCACTTACAGTGCATTTTTTTTTGGGGGGGGGTGGTTTTCCTTGCTTATATGGGTTGTTGGAGTTTTACCTCAGAGCAAGGATCTGTATTTGTATTTCAAGATTCTCTGCAGTGATGGCTCCCTGTCTCCTGACCACCAATTCAGCTGTTACTGCCATTACTTAACCACAGGAGCACACAAATTTCTTCATGGCTCGTTGCTGCATAAAAACTGTTGAATTCTCAGGATTTCCTTGGCAGTCAGTGAAGGACTAAAATCACAGAGGTATTAGTTGGAAAGGAGCTTTGGAGGAACAGAGTAGTCTAACCTCCAGCCTGAAGTGGGACTACTGTCTGTACCAGGTAAGGTGACCACTGCTGATGTTCTTACTGAGAACACGAGTATTTTGAGAAATCTGGTGAGAGAGGTAAAATCCTGACTAGCTATGGCCAGATACTGAAACAGCCTTTTGTGATCTTGCATCATAGAGACCATGGGAAGAGCAAGGAGGAAAGATTAACTCAAGGAAAACCATCAACGGTTTGAAAGAGCCTGGGACAGGCAGCAGCCTGACACGAATGTAAACCATGGCTGCAGTGTCAGCTGGAGAGGGGGCTTGGTGCAGAAGGGTCCCCTGTATCAATGGCAGACCTCAGGAACACCTTGTGAAGGCATGCAGGGGTTGACAGCTTAATACAAAGTTTGTATCTGCAACACTAACAGGAGACCCCAAAAGAAGGAAAGTTGTTCTCAGACTCTATCTCCACCGTAACTGCATTGGTAACAATGTGGTTAGAAAGAGATCCCTCCTTGTCCTCTGTGCCAAAGGCAGAGTAACCTGATGTTCTATGTCCTGTTCACTCAGGACTGAATATACTCCTGTTTGACAAACCTGCCCGTTTTATTAAGTTGGTAACTACACTGGTTAGATAATTTCAGATGCTTGCTCTTACAACCTCAGTTTTGTCTACTTGGCATATCAGTGTGTATTCCTTCAATTTAAAAAGAATATTTTTAAAATTCAAATTTTAAAGGAAACACATTTTTCTTTCCTGCTAATTGCCTTCTGTGGCTTGGCAACATTTTTGCGGACAATAGGTGTTCCTGCCACTACTGTCCCATCTGGAAGGAGAGGTTTGGCTCCAGTCCCACCCTCTTTCTTCAGCTCAGGCTTCCAGGATGATTTCAAAAGCTGGGAAGTGAGAGGATGATGCCACTCCATACCACCCGAGGCAACATACTACACCCAAGTCCACAGCCCAAGATGGGCTACCTGGGAGGGTTTCTGACACTGCTGCTGCCAAGCCACAGCCAGCAATTAACAAAGGAAAAGAGTTGCTCTTAGCTTGACTGCTGGCAGTGTGGTTGATGGCTCTGGACAGAAGAACCTAAATGAGGTGAGAAACACAGCAATCCATGTGGAGCTGACTCAGGGCGTCACCACCAGCGACCAAAACCCAGGTGACCTTGCTGAGGCCAAGCAACTGCTGCCTCTCAAGCATATCCTACGGCTGGGGAGGCAAATCCAGTGAGCTGCAGGATGCCTCTAGCCTTCTTAGCATGTGGAATAACTGTGGGCAGGCACTGGAGATCTGCAGGGCCAGCACCCTCACTATAAAACCAGAGGGATATCAGCTCACTCTCCAAAGCTCCAATAAGCCCTGCAGCACTCAGGTGGGGAGTGCCCAAGTCAATGATATGTGGAAAGGATAGTCAGGTCTTGAGCAAAGGGGCTCCAGCACTGCACCTAGAAATGAAAACAGGCCAAGGTGGGGCCAGCTGTCCTTTCTGCCTAGACTGCTGCAGGAGCCTAAAAGCCTCCTTGAGCTCTTGACCAAAGCTGGAGCTGCTGGTAGCAGGGTTGAGCAGGAGAGGGGCTAGAACAAGCACTAGAGTCTCTTGCCTTCCTCAAATCTGCTCGTCTATTCCAGCAACGCAGCATGATGGAGCAGTGGAGTTTGACTGGTGACTTGTCCCAGGGACTGGTGAAGTATCCCAGGGATCACGGGTGATCTCTGGAGCAGAGGCACAACTCGAGATGCCCCCTTGGAGACCCCTCCCCTGTTCCCCCAGCTCTGCTGCGGTGGAGCAGCGCCCGCGCCGCGCCTGTGGCCGCAGGAGAGCGCACCCAGAAGCTGACGAAACTGCAAGGCGTTGTTTGCTCGGCAGTGCCACCCACTGCGGTGCCAGCTGCCCTCCCGGCCAGCGGGCACGGGCCCTGCCCTGCTGGATGTTATCTGGGCAGAGTGCTGGGTTAGCACAAAAACAACAACAACAACAACCCCCAGCTGCTTTCAGTTTCCGACTTCTTGGCAATCATGGAGAGAGAAGCATGTGACAAATACCCTTCTACTCAATAGCACGGGGCTGAAAATAAAAACACTCAGTTTTGCCCAGGTGGGCAGAAAACACCAGCAATGACACAATCAGAGGAAGAGCACCCTGACTTCCAGCACCTCTAAAACCAGACTGCTGCATCTGAGAGGGATCACCCAAAGGAAATTCCCTCCCTTCTTCTCCAGACCTTTACAGCGCACAAAACAGATACTGCTGAAAGAATGTAGAAAGAGGAAAGCAGATGCAGCTTGGCTGTTGTGACTGTGGGCACACAAAGCTGCTTCCCCACCACCTCTCCACTAGTCCCATCAGCATGTTTGTGCCATCCAGCCTTTGCCATTGCCTAAACCTACAGAGAACAAATCTACAACAAATATTAAAATGGCCCGAGCCTTGTCTCTCTGCCCATCCCAGTGCCAGCCACGGCTACAACAGATTCTACCTCACCAGTGAAAAGCCTGGAGACAGCAAGGCCAGAGGAAATAAAGGTGTGCTGCGTTTACCTTTGAAGGGATTTAGATCTGGAGCACTCACATGGACAAACTGCTGAAACAGGCATTTAGTCAGGTGTATAAACATCATGGGCAGCAAACACCAGCCTTGCAAGAATTCTCCTCCAAAGCTTAAGAATAAATTCAACATGTTTTTAAATAATTATGGATGAATCACTTGAAAAAACTTCCTACATTTTATCTTCAGTTCCTGACACTGATCGTGCAGCTGTTTTGTTTATAATGTAATTACACATTCCCACCTACTTGCTCCCTCAGTGTGCAGCAGAGTACCTCAGGTAGCAGAAAACCTAAAGGCTGACATTTTCTTCTGGCCTTTGGAAGTTACAGAACAGTTAGCACAAAACTTAATTTATTTGAGGTGGGAGGTGGGGGGAAAGAGCAGCCACAAGTTAATTTCCCTTAGAAGCCCGATGGTCCCCACCCAGAAACCTGCACACAAAAGAATACTGCTTTTTAAACTGGTAGGTTAGGTCTGAGACCAGAGCGAAGGTTTGTCAACCATGACAAGCTCCAGCTTGTTTAACAGTCGACCGGAGGGTTGAAAAGTCTAATAAAACCAAAAGGCCTCCCATAACAAAGCTGCTGCCACTTAAGGAGAACATTCACACCCATTCAGCAGAGCTTTTTTCAAACATGCAGAGGTTTTTGGAGCCTCCAAATCGAGCAAAGAACACCGAAACACAGCAGCTAGAAACTGAAGCTGGAAAAAACTGAAGTGAGCAATAAAGAACACACTGGGAACAGTGAGTAACTAACCACGGGAAGAGATAACAAAAATGCTGCATGACCTCCCTCCCATCATTTGGATGCCTTTCTAAAATAGACACTTCAGCCTGACCACAAGTTATTGTGCAAGGATCACTGGATGAAGCTGCATGACCTGTTATCTCCAGGATTACCAAAGGAAAGTTTTTCCCATGCCCATTTGGAAAGCTTCCTCTCCTCAGAAAGAGGAATGGTTTATAAGGATCAGTTTTGCAGGCTCTGCCAGCCCTGGCTGGAGAAGGCCCAAAGCCACTGCTTGGGGACAGTGGGATGCTCTGCCTTCTTAAAATTCTCCAGTTGGGCCAATTTCCCCAGCCTGCAGCAGTCAAACCCCCCTGGTCACAAACTTCACTGCATATATCCAGAGGGGAAAATCAGCACAATGTTTTACAACTGTGACAAATCCTTCTCTGCAGTGACACATCCACACATCCCTTGCTGCCCATTTCCATCTCGTTTTGCCAGCACTGGTCTGTCTTAAGTTCAAGGAGCCTTTTCAAAGTAGCTTTTCCCAGGAGAAGAAAGCCAAGTTCCACCGAATGTGCAGATATTTAGAGAAACATGAAATCTCAGTATTTCCACAACAAAGGCAGCTTTGCTGTTCATTGCTTTTCCTGGTAAAGCCACGGACCAAGCAAGAAAGGACTTGTGGTGATGGTCTTTGTTCAGCACTAGACGAGCAGAAGACACAGGCTGCACACACCTGAGGTTGCCAGCCTACCCAACAGCTTCTGTCTGTGGCTTTGCTCAGGAAGGAACACTTTTCATTTCCTAAGGAATAAATGTTACGACAGTCACATGGACTCAATCAAAAGTAAAAAGACCAGACCTCTTAGCCAAAGACCCCAATTTTTATGAAAAAAATTAGAAAGTACATGCCCTTGGAAATCCAATCTGAGCAGGGCCGTAAGGAGAGTAAGAAGGTTCCAAGGTCACGTTTTACAATCTTTTGAAGCAGAAATGAAGCCAGTCTCCAACGGAGACATTTCTTGCTGCCATCTGTACAGAGCTTCCCTTTCTCCAACACATTGCAAATGTTACAGTGCAAGAACTTGCTGTCTTTGCTCAGGCAGTCTTTATTTATACACAATAAAAGCCTTGTACAGGAGATCAAGGCTGTATTTCATCGATTTGACATGATGGTTAACCTGTGAACTTTGCCCCTGCTAATAGAATAATTTCTATTTGTTGATTCCTCTTTTGGGATCCTTGAGGGTAACAGTAGCTTCATCCCAGCTCTCATTTGCATGTCTAGTGCCAAATGGTTTTACAGCTCTAACTTCTGTGGAGGAGAGCCAGGACAAAGTTGATCAAATGCAGGAGCTACAGCTGGATCCTGAGTCCCCACACCTCCCTCCATGGATCCTACCTTTTTTTCCTAGGAGCCCTCCAGTGACTTGGCTCTGATTCATACTTTGCTTGTGAAACCTTGGAGAGGTGGTAGAACCATGGAATGGTTTGGGTTGGAAAGAACCCTAAAGCTCATCTTGTTCCACCTCCTGCCATGGGACACGTTCCACTATCCCAGGTTGCTCCAAGCCCTGTCCAACTTGGCCTTGGACACTTCCAAGGATGGGGCAGCCACAGCTTGTCTGGTCTTGGCTGTCCAAGCAGTCAATTCCACAGAGGCCCCAAAGCAACAGGCTGGACCACGCTGGCAGCAAAGGCAGAACAAGGAAGCTCCTCTTCTAGATAAATCTCTCCCAGTCTAAGAGGCTGACTGCCAGACAAGAAAACAACCAGAATTTATGACTGAAAAGGGCAAATCTGTTAAACATCAAAGACACGATTTTCCAGCAGACCTAGCCAAACCTAAACAAATGCTGGAAAAAAGACAATCCCACCTGCCCAGTCATACTGCTCTTCTCATTCCAGCACCAGCATTCCTCTAAATACATGCTGGAAATAAAGGACAGAAAACTGAACCTCTAGAAAAGAAGGAAAATGAAGATGGAGAGAGGGAGAGGACTGACTCTCTGGCCTACAAAAGGACAGGGAATATGTGGGGGGGTCACAGAGCTGAAGGATAAAACCCAGTAGTTTCTGGTCATTAGCTCTGGAGGCAGATCCAGGGACTAACATGAAGCTGTTAACCAGTAGGTCTCACTTGGGTATTTCAAAGAGGTTTTCTCCTCCAGCTATAGCTTTGCCTCCCTTCACTGCTTATCATCAGGATAGATGAAAGCTCTTCATCTATTAGCTATTTAGATCAGATAAAGACCTTCAAAAAACTGATACTTTGAGGATAGGTTGTATCTTGGGAGCCAGGGGATCAAGAAATTCCAGGTTCTACCACAAAAGTGTACTCTCGAGTCTTCAAAGGTAAAATCCAATTTCCATGTGGGTTTTATAGAATTCAGATAATCTGACTTAAAACTGCAACGGTTCTACTTAAATTCATTACTGCCTTACAACAGTGAGGGATCCAGACCAGGGCTGAGAGGAATGATGGGTTTGCTTTTACACACAAGCATGACCTTGCAACAATTTAATTTCTGAGTGTGACTTCAGGCAAAGCAGCTGGCTCTGGCACACAGGAGGGGAACAAGATATGTATCTCCAGAAGAGTCAGACCTTTCCTGAAGTTCCCTGAGCTGGGCATTCAGGGCTGCACCAGTGAAGGAAGGGGCAGCTTTGCACCTGATGAGCAGAGATGGATACTGCACTCCCCAAAGGAACTCACACCTGAGCTGTGTGTGTACTGCAAAGAGGATTAAAATGAGCCTTTTCACAAACAAATGGCCTCAAACCCAGCTGACTGCTGTGGGAATGTGTATTTCCAAGAGCATGATCTTTGTAGAGTCCAAAGCTGCACTTCCAAGTGAAGCAGGCATTAATTAACTAATTTATAGCATTAGGATAGATGGTGTCAGACATACTTTGTATTTGGTAAGTTCAAAAGTGTAGCTTTCATCTGGCATTGTTCAACTTCCAAATCATCTCTACTAACCCTGCAGCAGATCTCCAACATCCCATTGCCATGGAAGAGGTGGATAAAGTGGCACCAAGGACACCCAGCCTCACCCATGCTGGGGTGACACAATACAGGCTGTTCCGTGCTGCCAGGCCAGGCTGAGCAAAGCCCTGCTCTCAAGCAAGTGTCAAATCTTTTCAGAGAGATGCTCAGAATTATATTCACCACCAATTTGACTTTTTAATCATTTCAATTACTGTGACTAAAACCCTTCAATCGGAACAAAACCAGGGAAAAATAACCCCTCTCCTTCTGAAGCAGCCTGCCTAGCTTAACAGACCATACCAAATTGTGAAGGTTTTTGCTTTTGTGGTCTTCACATATTTCATTTAATGCAGATAATTAACCTCAGTTTCTAATTTCAAATCCTCCACATAAGGAAGCAAAGTGACTGAATACATTCACTGACAGATGGAAAATTAAAATATTACTACAGCTTCTGCATGGCTCAAAAGACAGGGCCTCTCAAAAGATCTTTCTTCTTTTATTTGACTGATTAACTGTAATTTGCTTAATGGATTTAAGGATGAGCCTAATAATCCAATGATATATCCAGGAACCGATTTAGGATATCAGCACCTCTGTTCTGATTTTTTTTTTTAAACATAGCAATTTTCTGCATTACACATAGTCACTTCTGAAACCAGATTTTTCCACCAATTGTAATAAAATCAGGTCCATGATTTATTTTAAATGGGTGGTGACTGCATGACTGGCCTTGCACCAGGTAGCCACAGTGCTGTAACTTCTTGGAGCACCTTCTGAAGCCCCAAATCTAGGGATGACCCAAGACCACAACATGTTCCAGCAGCCACTGGCCCAGCCCTGCAGGTAGCCAGGACTTCTTGGGAAGGTCAGAAGTCAACAGCTCAAACCTAAAATGGGTCCAGCATGTGTTCCCCCAGCACCCCCACACCACTCTCAGTCCCTTTTCCACCAAGAAAATCTGCCCTAACAGGATTTCACAGTCTGTCTCAATAGTTAATAAATCCAGAATCTAACAGACTATTAAAGGAAAACATCCAAGAGGCAGCCATTTTTAAAACGTCCAATGGCAACTAATTATTCAAGGGATTAGTCCATTATAGAAGCAACAAAGAAACTCTTAAAACATAAAGCCAAGCTGAAGGGCAGATCAAAACCAAGGTGTTCCCACCCCGTGGCCACCTCCTGGGTGACTTCTCAGCATCCTGGCATTGGTTCAGCTCCCACGCAGCCTATTACACCTCATTCTTTCTGAAACCAGGCAGAACTCAAACCAGTCTCCTCAAAATATAGTATTTCATGATCTGTGCCATCATTGTAAGCACGCAGCAAAACAGGACCATCACCAGGACTGGACCAGTCAGGCCACAGCTCTGTCTAGCCCAGCTATGAGGCCCTCCAAGGACAGAGATCCCCACCCCTTGTGCTCTGTTCCCAGGCTGCTTCGTGCTCCCAAGATTTATTTTTTTTTACCATGTCCAACCTCAATTTCCCCAGGACCAAAAAGGGGGGAACTCTTGGGTTTTTAAGAGAAAATATTCTGTAACCCAAATAAAAATCACAACAAAACAAGGCTTTGTTTGCTGGAAGAGAGGAGAAAACACCATTCATTTATCAAATTAGAGCGCTAAAAGCTTAACTACCTGTCTTTAAAAAGAAGCCAAAGCACTGATCCATAACCAAGCACAAACACACCACTTCTTCATCTTGATTTGTGCAGAGGCAAAGCTATGGGCACAAAAGGTATTCTTCTGCAAATAAATCTATTTTAAAACTTGGCAACCACTAGCATAAATACTTTACACTGTTAATGTAATGTAAGCATTTCCACACAGAAGTTTCATCAGCTTAACAATATATTTTAAAAAGCTGGCGTTAACTTCTGTGCAAAAACACCATCAGTCTCTGTCCTGTATATCTTAAAGTGCTCCAGCCACTAAATTACCACTTAGAACTCTTAGCACCAGACCCCCTGCCTGTTGGATTCACTGATTTCTCTCAAGAACAATGCAGAATCCAAACTATTCTTCTGTGACTTATTTTCTTTAAAACTGGAAATAGCCACTGCTCTACAAGGATCCCAAACAGCGTTGTACTGATTAAAAATGATACTGTGGGCCCAGCAATTTTAATTCAAGATAAGCATTCCCAACTTTACATATGGGTCTAACATTCAGAAGCTGATTTCTTCCTGCAAACAAGCTCCCATGAAGCTCCAACAGCCTAACTCCAAGGTGCGTGTGCTGCCTCTCCAGCTAAAAGAAGCATCAATAAGTGGGTAACACATCTTTAAATTTTCTAAATATGACTGCTTCTGCACCAGCATTTGTGATTTAGCATCCTCAGTTTTCCAGCCAGTCAGTACAATTAACACCAATTCCTTCAACACCACACAGTCTTGAGTCAGAGGTGTGCAATTTCATATTTAATTATGAACGAAGCAGCCAACCTCAAAACTAGGGCTGCCAGCTAAACTTCTGCCAGCTCCTTCCTGATGCAGCCCCAGCTTCTGACCGCTGGACCGTTTCTGCTCCCTAAGCCATGGAGAGATCCTGTGCTTTCCCTGAACCAGCCTCTCCACGCCAGTTTGTCATTGTGTTGTCCCAGACCAGAGGTTGTCACATCTCTCTCTAAAGCTTCTTCAGCTTTTCTGCACTTGCCTGCTCTGCACGCCCCGCCATGAAGTGCTGGCTGTGTGTTTTGGGGAGAGCTGCCCTCCCACGTGTCCAGAGAGGCTGCCAGTGCGTGGGCACAGGCACAAGGACTCTCCTGGTGATTCCTACCAGCCTGGAGAACCACATCACCCACCCTTTTCATTTGAACCACCAACACTTGTGAAACGTGGTGAGCTTAGTCAGCCCAGCACTGTGGAAATTAAAGCTTGGAGCCAGCTCCTTTAAAAAAACCAACCCCCTATGTATATCAAAGCCCACGCTGAGAAATTTCTCCATCCATGCCAAGCAGCTCCACCACCACCACTCCTCAAAATCCAACAACTGGAGACTTCACCCACCACCGTGTGTCCTCCAATTGCCATCATCCAGGCTTCCTCTTCAATACTATACACTTCATGGAATGGGTCAAAACCCAAAACAATTGGCAGAACTAATGTAAACCTCTCAGTTTGCCTGGTTTTCGGGAGAGATGAAGGCAGAGCTGCTGGCAGGTAACACCACTTGCACTTCTCACATCCCACCACAGAAGAAAGCAAAGGCAAGGCCTGCAAGAGTGCTGCTCTCCGACACTTTGGGAGTGGGATGGGAGCCCCATCCCACACAGAGCTGAAGACAGAGCTCAAGAAACCCACCCCAGCAAAAGACACAACCAAACCACCAAGCAGCAAATTTCCACCTTTTTCAGAGGCTGGGTTTTCCTGGGGCGCTTGAAAAGCAGGCTGCAGGCGGTTCTCAGGCACAGGTTTAATTCCTGCAGCCCAGCTCTGAGGAACGCTGGCCCGGCGTGTCGGAAGAAGGTTAATGAACGATTTAGCCGCCCTCACAACCACGTTAGTGTCACTTTCGGAAGCTGCGAGTTAATGCCCGAGATCTTCGGGGGTTACCCTCTTTGAAGTTCACTGATCCATAACCAATGTCCAATTAATTTGCAGGAGCCTAACGATAATGACTATTGGCCTTTTCCGACGCATACAAAAACACAGTGGGTAACAGCGATGCTTTTGGCTTCAGGGTATTCTCAAATCTGCCTGCACATTCGCACACCTTCAAAAATATCCAGCGCTAATAACGGGTTGTCTTCTGCCGTTTGAGGAATTTTTTACATTTGTTCTCCCAAGAGCAGAGCTACTGCATCAAGATTTATGAACTTTCTGCTGAAAAAAAAACCTGGAGCTGATTCAAGATGCTCATTTGCTAACAGAGAAATACTTCTATTGCATTTGCTTAGATTCTTCTTTATTTAGGGTTTCCATGGAAGCCAAGGAATAGAAGTTCAATCTTGAGAAGATTAAACAGGCCCTGAGATATAATGCAAAACAGCTTATTTCAACATTCCCCAAAGAAGAGAAATGAGAAATTCTTCCACACATATGCCAAAAAAAAAAAGAGGTTTGTAGAAATTTTCAAAATAAACTGGGACCCAGCTTTTCAAATGCTGCACGCAGCCAGTGCTTCCTGCTGCAAGCAGCTTCCCCAGCTTCCAGCACACCTCCTCAGGTGAGAAAGTAAATGAACAAGAAGTCTGCAGGATAAAGACAGCTTAGAAACCAGCTTGTTCAAGACAGCTATTGCAATACAACATCCAGGAAGAAGGTTAATTCAACCACAAGGTCTTGTTCAAAGAGGAATAATCACCTCATAAATTAGTGTCTCAGCGGTTTTTAGAACAAAAAAATGCAGAGATTATGCAGTTCAGCAGCATCTTCCATGGCAATGCTCTGGACACTACAGAAGCTGACAGATCAACATTTAAAAAATAAAATAAATCCCTTATCTTCAGCTACTCCAGGCTGAGAAGTGATTCCTGCTCTGGTGAGAATGGCAAACATTTCTTTGCTCACTACCCCACAGGTCAGCAGAGTGTCAGTAGCCACAATGACAGGCTGTTGGACACTGCAAATTAATAGCCACACATTTTCTCTGATCTCCATCCTCCAGGTCAAGATTTATTTCACGTTATTCCAATCTCTTATGAAAACGCTCAGGACTGATGAACTTTACTTCAAAACACTTCTATTTCACAGCACATTTCTTAAGCCATTTTACACTTGGCACAGATATATTCAGATAATGGGTAAAGTGCACCTTTTTCTTGAAGCTGGAGCTAAACAGGTCAGTGTCACACACAGGATTTACTACCTGGTCTGGTAAGGAAACTAAACACAGTTGACCCTCAAGTAAGTTATCTTCAATCTTAACACCATTATTGCTTAAATAAAAAGATACTTAAATCAGAATTTTCTAATCCTTCACTTATGGAGAGCACCCAGCTCCTCAGTGAAATGCACTTCGAGACACATTCTCGGTTTTTCTTAATTCCATGGGAAAGTCCCAAGACACTGAGATTTTTTTTTTCTGACTCCTGATTAAAACAGCAGGAGCTCAGATGAATTCCCTTTTTTCCCCCCTCCCCAAGGGCAACATCCCCTCCTCAAAATCTGTAAGAAAACAAGAATCAAACCGAGAACATTTTGCCAGCTGAAAGGCGCCGAGACCTTGCGCAGGGTGGGATGCGCTTCCAGCTGCCAGCCTAAAGGGACGGCCGAGGGAGATTAAACACAGAAATGCTTTTCATAAGGCAGGAGGCTTTGAAGAGGACAGTTCAGCTACTTCATTTCGTAATCTTCACAAAGCGTCAGATTTTAGCCTAAGCAGGTCTTACAACAAGGAGATTTTATTTTAAAAAGGGGGGGGGGAAAGTAGGAATGTGTTCTGGCCGGGTTCTGTTGATTCAGCAAGGGTTAGACACACACATGCTTATTGATCCCAGAGAGCTCCCTGCTAAGTTAATTGTCTGGAATTTTAACTGAGCTCTCAGCAAGTTTCAAAATCCATGTTGGCTGGAAGTGGGTGGGGGACCCAGAAAAAAACAGGCTGCAGAACTATGCAAGTCCTACAGTTAAAAAACCCCCAGCAATTACTTTCATGAAGGGAAGAGCATCAGCAGGGCATGGTTTTAACTGGATTTGTGGATTCTGACTCTTGACACCGCTAGAATTCAGTGCTGGAAATCTCATATGAAAAGCAGTACCATTATTAGGGAGCATCATCAATGCTGCCTCACTTCTACCCACATCACCAAGGTGAGAGTATCTGTCTCCTGTGAGCTCCCAATTGTGGCTCATGACAATTTCTACACAGGAAGTGTCACCACCAGCTGTGCCTGACCATGTTACAATACCTAAACACTGATCTTCTGCTGGTGCAGGCTACAGTAAACCTGGCACTGCAGCTTGCCCAGCCACCTGCATGTGCATGAGGGCTGCCCATGGCTTGCACTGCCCATAAGCCCTACCTGCCTCCAGAACACCTCCAGCAACAGTTTCTCCAGGTGAGGAACATGCTGCAGGGATGGTTTGGAACTATCATCCAGAACAGCTAAAGGCACCTTTAAAACAACCTGTGCTTAGTTTCAAACACAGCTTTGCACTCCATCAAACCACTCGGCAACGCCATCCTGTACCAACGTGGAAGCTCCCCAGCACCCATGGTCTTCCAAGGCTTCCCCTGTCCCCCACGCCCACAGGGGCTCCCCAACCCACTCCCCACGTACCTGAACTCCCTGCCCTCGCTGTAGCGCCGGGCCGAGGCCGCGCGTTGCGTGGCTGTCTCCAGAAGCAGCTTCTGCGTCAGCCTGCTGGAAGGCGCCGAGTCCCTGCTGGCCTCGGGCTCGGCCTCTTGGTCACACTTCCACTCCTCATCCTCGTTCAGAGTTGGCAGATAACCAGGTAGCCCTTTACCTGTCCCAGACCCCGAGCTCGGATCGCTATAAATTTTTGGACTTTCCCCACCTGTCCTTGTGTATTCCAAATAAATATCCGACTTAAGGAACAAAGGGTAGGTATTGTCTTCTATCATGCACTGAATCTCTGTTTGGGCCTGGTCAAACATGTCAGGGTCAATCTGCAGTTTCATGACACAGTCTTTGATGAAGCTTTTTGTGGCCGGTTTGATCTGCCGGGACACAATGCCATTGTTGTCGAGGATGTATTTTTTGTAAATGGCTTTTGCCAGCTTGAGTCTTTTTTCCTCATTAGACACGCACGGCTCCAGCTTCCTAAAGCCACTGCAGGCAAACCAAAAGTCCAGCAGATCCGCACAGTCCTCCTGTTTCAGGAAAGTCCTGAAGAGGTTGATGCCATCTTGATCGTCCAGCAAGGAGTGCAGCGACTCGGCCCACTTCAGGTAGGGTGGAGTGGGCGAAGCACTCCCCTCGGGCTCGTACCCCAAATCCAAATCGGAGCGCCTCGGTGTTGCCGTGGACGTCTCATTTCTGACCACGTCACTTTTACCAGAGTAGAAACCATGGCTAACTGGCCTTGGGTCTGTGGACACGAGCTCCCCCTCCTCACCAGGAACCGGTGGCCTTGGAGCATCTTCGGTGAAGCTTCCTCCCAGGTCCAAGGGGAAGCCCTTCCCCTGGATATTCATTTTTCTGGTCCTTGCTTGCGTGGGAACAGTGGGGGATGAGCGCCAATCTCAAATCACTAATATTTGTAGCTCCAAGGTGAACAAGTTTGTTCGGCTGAAACAGATGACGAAAAAATAAGCGAGTATCACTGGAAATAAACGCTCTAAGACAACAAACTAGTGGTTATGCTCTGCACCTTTACTGTAATAACACCTCTTTTTCAGCAGAACCAATGGCTTGGTAACTTCTGAGAGTACAGAACTGAGCTCAAACCAGGCAGAGGCTAAAAATGACAGTTACAGAATATCCCAAAACTTTACATGCAGAATTTGGTGTTGCTGATACAGCTGACACTATGTTAAAACACCAGCCAATTTCCCAACACCAGTGGTTTATACATGACCCTGGCATGTGGCAGCCCACATCCAAGAGATCCATACTCAGGTACCACAGGACACATTCCATCTTCTGCACTGCCTACCTGGACAGGATCATACTAAGGCAACACATTTTTATCTGGCTACGGATCTAGGAAATTCTTATCCTTAAACAGGAATTTAAGGCTTGTGAAAATTATTTTTAAAGAACATCCAGTTAGTCCCGAAAGCAGGGCTGCACCTTAATCAAACACAGGTGGCTTTCCTATGCTCAAGTGACATACCAGCGCCACATTCCTCACAAATCTCTGCATTTCAGAAATACACCGCGTCGCCTCGTCTAGCTCTAGGGAAATCCAGATGCATCGTTGACCCTAATATTTTGGGCATCTGGACTGCATTCTTGCTTCAGATGGGCATGTTAGTACAGGAGCTCAGTTCTAGCACTGCTTTTTGTAGGCAAGCCGTTGAGAAAAGGTTCATTTACGCTAACAAAATCGCACGCTACGAGCCTGGGAAAATTTCAGGTCATCAAAGTAAGATGAGAAAACCACCTTGACAAGGAAACCTGATCAAGTACAATGTTTTTAAAGAGCAACGAGTCAATATGGAGGATGGAAGGCCGGTATGGGGAAGGCAGGGAAGGAAGAGAAGGGCAATCCCTGGGTTGCTACTTCTGCTGCTCAAATCAACCTCATCATTTAAAGCGAGTAGCAAAAGCCTTGCATTACAGAACAGCCTCAGCTTCTAAGCCCCAAGTACTGCAGAGCACCAGCAGCCTCACAAATTACTCCGTGCACTGGATTAACTCAATTGCATGTAAAACACACCAGGAAAGACACATTTTTACCTCGCCCTCCCTCTCAAAGCAAACCCCGCACAAACGAACACCTTTGGGATGCTTTACCATTTTCCCCCCATTTCCTGATCCTGGCTAAACCAAGAACCGCCGCCGACGCCGTGCCTGTCCTTACAGCCCACCTGTCCACCGTGAAACAAGCCAGCGAGCCCAGGAGCGGCCAGCGAGGATGGCTGGGCCCCGCGAGGAGCGCGGCAGGAGCCAGCGCCGCACTCCCAGCCGGCCCGAGCCCCCGGCACGCAGCCCCTGCCCTGGCACCGCGGGACGGGGCTGGGCTTTGGCACCACGGGGCGGTTCTGGGTGGTTTTTACCGGGCTTCTGGAAGCGAGCGCAGGACTCGCCCCCCCCGTTAGCGGTGCAGGTCCCCGGTGACCCCCGGCCGGGTGAAGGGGACCCCCGGGGCAGCGGCACCGCAGCCCCACGGCCACGCCGGGCATTGTTGCGGCGGAGCGGCGCTGGCTCCTGGCCCCGGCCGGGGCAGCCCCGGGGTGCGTCCCGGAGGACACGCGAGGCGCCCGGCCGAGCCGCCCGCCCGGCTCCGGAGGGGACCCCCGGCCATCCCGCGGG
>VZUI01000810.1:0-24725 GCA_013401135.1 Cettia cetti | reverse complement strand
TTTTGGGGGGGGGGGTGGTGTGTTTTTTTGTGGTTTGTTTTGGTTTGGGTTTTTTTGTTGTTGTTGTTTTGTTTGTTTATTTTTGTATCCTAGATTACAGGCTGTTTCTTGGACTGGATCTTTATTTTTGGTATTTAATAGTAAATAGGTCTTTAGTAAAACCCATTGCATTTCTTTAATCTCCAGTACAATCTCACCACCACTTATACTACATTGACTTCATTGATTTCAGGGGAACTGGAATGGATAAGAGGATAACCCAGTTTGGAAGAATCAAAAGCCAGATAGTGCAAAGTGGTAAACTGAGGAAGAGAAAGCTTATAATAATCTTTAGGGTAGATGTTTCTGGGTTACAAAGGGAAAACTCTGCCTGGATCTGCTAGACCCAGGAGGAAACATGCTGGCATGACTGCAGTGAGCAGCTGGGCATGCCATAAACTCGCTTGAGCTTTCCAGAGCCAAGTAATACAGGGTCAGGTCACATGCACCACTTCCCAGCATTCTTACAGAAAAGCAATGTATTTGTCCACTAGACACAGTCCCACATTACTAGTGAATTTTGGCCTACAGCTGTCAGGGGAAAGTCACATTATACAACCTGCATTTGATCACCTTTTTCCCTTGTCATTTGATTTCCCTTTTTCTCTGTCAGTGATGGAGAGCTCTTATTTTCCCCACTGCATTTGTCTCTGGGCTATGAAACACAAAGAACATCTCTCCCTTTGTTCAAATAATCTGATATAATTTTTTAAGGACGGAGAAGTAATGGGATTAGGAGACTACTTTTATTTAGGAAAAGAGTGCCCTCAGCCCAGTCTCTAGGGTGAGCCAGTTATACAGCTCAGCAGCACTTTCCATTGCCATAGGTTATTCCTTGGCTTGTACTTGGGTCAGCAGCACAGTGGCTTAATTGCTAGACTGTGCAAGAAAAACGTGAGACCAAAATTAAAGGACCAGACCTAAGAGCAATGGGTCTCTGAGCCAGGCTGTCAGTTATTTCAGCCCCCTTCCTGATGACAGAGCTAGCAGGGCTGGTACTGTTGCCATCATTAGTGACAGCAAGTAGGGTGAGGCTTCTATTCCAGTCTATTGGTATGCATTCTTAGAAGGTTGTGTTTAATCCAGGTTAATACAGCCACGATGTTTTACTATCTCTAACATGCTCATCCTATATAATTCCCATTAGCTGTGTTCATAGCCCCCTGACATAGATGTCATCCCAAGCCCCTTCAAAGTCCCCAAGACATCAGGATAAACATATCCCTTCACTGTTCTGATGGCTCCCGTCAAATAACAATTTTCTAGTGTTCAAATGCTCTCTCCAACATAATGGTTTAAAAATCAGAATAAAACCAAAACCAAAAGAACAACATAAGCTAGGAGGCAGGCCCTGTAAGACTAACTTTGCTAAGCTGATCTGCTGACTGGCCTATGGTGGCTCAGCCCAGCCCAGTGGATGCTGGTCATGCCATAGGTTTCCATCAGCCTCTGATCACTGCAAATAAAGAGCACAGTCCTCCCCAGTCGTGACAGAAGCTATCAGGGATCACACTCTATTTCACATTGCTGCTAACACAAAATCAGAATGGCTGTCAACATTGAATTGCTGTAAAGCTGAAGAGTGGATAAAATGGAATAAAGTGGATAAAACTGTGGAAGTGGATACAATGTAGAAGTATATTAAATCATGTCTTTCTTGGTATTACAAATTTCTCATTACATGGTATTACAAATTTCTCAAAATAGCTGCACTAAAAGTTGTCTTGACAACATTCTCAGTGAAAATGCAATAATTTTGTTTCTTTTACCTAGAGCAGACTATAATGGGGATATGAATATACCATCCCTTAAGTAAAATTGCTCCTTTTCACTTTACAATGGATATAGTTTTCATAGCAGGCATGTTTAAGAGTTAATTTTCCTAATGAACACAGATAGCAGCCTGACTTTCCCATGCTGCCCTGGAGATGCAGTAGTGGCTTACCTTTTGTTGTCTAAAGCTGTCAGGATTGTATGTGCTGACAAAACTGGAATTTTGCTTCCAGCTTTTCACCTGTCCCCATGCATGTCCACATTATTTCCCATCGTTCCATCAGTTTACATAATTCCTCATGCCACAGCCTGTAGATTCCTGCATCCTGCTACTGCTGCTCAGGAGCAAGACGGTCACTGGGGGCTATCCTTGGCCAAATGCATCAGAGAAGGTAATATTTTCCCTTGTCTGTCTTTTCTCAAAGGAAAAATTGACCAAGGTTTGCAGAGAGGCTTCATTTAGGCACCAAATATGGTCAAGTGGTTAAAAACTAGGTTTGGTACTTGGTGATGACTTTCAAATTCTACTTCCGTGACTCTCAACAGGGTGATGCCTTGCAAAAGCTGACCTAGAACAGAGACTGGACAGAGCTAGAAAATAAAGTAGATATTCATTAAAAGGCCTTCAAGAATACCCCTTGGGCAGTACAAGAGGCTGGCCAGGGCTACACCCAAGATGGACTTAAAATGGTCACAAAATGGACACCCAGTCATGAGGTCTCGCATTTTAAAAGTTTTGGTCCATTTGCATATTGGGGTTTCATTGTCCAATTAAAGCATCAGATTATGAAATCCCATCCTTCTTGTTTTCTCTCTTCAGTCCACCTTTGTTCATGTTTTTGGGCCTGAAAACTTGTCCCTGTGGTCCTTGGTCCCCAGCAGGAAAAGGATTTGTTTCATCTACCTACTCTGTGAAGAGAGTTTACTAACACTTAATATGAGGCTCAGAGCTACACACCTAGGTAGCATAGAATCTGAAAAACATGAAAGCTAAAATTTAAGGCATCAGGGCAGTTAAGTTTCATAATTCTTCTTGCCTCTTATGGAGCTCAGGTCTTACATAATCACAGGAAGGTTGAAGTGGGACCTCAGAAAATCGTCCAGTCCAAGTCCAGGATCATCTAGCAGGGTCACTTACAGCAGGTTTCCCAGGACCCTGTCCAGCTGGGTTTTTAAAATTTCCAAGGCTGGTTCACGGGTGCTAGGGTTTAGTGTACCAATTTGGTGTGCTTGTTGAGCCCCTGCATGCCAGCTGACAGATCTCATTTCTCTTCTCAGCTACTGTGGAGAGAGATGAGATATGGAATTCCAGCTGCTGAAGCAAGGAAGGCAGGTTGGGGTATGTTAGGAATTCCAGAGTAGCAGGTAGGAGACTATCATCCTGGACTGAGAGGGGGGTTCTAATAAGAGAGGGATACATGGGGTTTATGTAGTAGTGTAGTGGGATAAGATTGCATTAAAGAAAAGGTGATGCTGGAAGTGTGTCTTCTTTAGTGTTTTTGTGCAGCCCATCCAAGGCATATTTGGAGAAAATACAATTTCTCTCTTCCCCTTGTTCTTCCTCTGAAGTCCATGCATGCCAGAATTAGAGGGTCCCTGGGTAAGGACTCTGTGTTGCCTCACTTTTCCTTCCTGCTATCTGTTTTCTTCTAAGCTTTGTGCTTTCAGATGTTTCAGCTGCAACAATTTTTATCTGGTTTGTATCACACAGGAAGCCTAATGGTACATCAGCCTTTCAACTGCCTCCTGTTTGATCAGGTGGACAGAGGTAGTAGGGGGAATTCAAATTACTCTCTATCTGTATAATAGCTATCTCCCAGCTCCAGAGCTAGAAAGCAAAGATGTTGTTTCCCAGCTTTGCTTCTAAAAGCCATGGTTTTCAAACAGCCTTTTGATCTGACTTTCACTGACTGTCAAGGCAACCAGTTCCTGGCTTGCATACACTTGCTCTCCCTTCCCTACTCAGGTCATTAAACTTCAGGGCCTCATTCACTGGTCTTGTTCATTTCAAGATGGGAAACTACTGCTGCCAGGTAGGTTTGCAATGCTACTGTGCCATCTTTGTAAAGTTTCGTGTCTGAAAGTAACAGGTAAATCCATAGAGAGCTGTGCCACTAACATTCATTTCTTAGTCAATGAATTGCATGATTTTAAAACTATATGAATGTGAAAAGTCTGCACCTGATTAAAGAAATCTATTCCTCACATCTTCTCTCTCCTTTGCTCTGCTTATGGCAAGGGAGAAAATTCATCCCTGCTGTAAGCCAACTGAAGTCATTCAGATCTCTCTGTTTTTAATGCTTACTGCTGTGCTTTTTGTATTTATATGATGAAATCGCATAAAGAAAGGAAAGAGAGAGAAAAATTAGGCAAAGTTATAATAACAAGTGAGATACCAAGCAAAGATTAAAGCATGAAACAAAATGTTAGAACTCAGCATGGAGTCAAACAGAAAAATTCAACATTGTATCTTTATATTTCCTCTCCCCTCTCTGTCTGTACATTGCCTTGTTAGACTGTCATCAGCTTGTCATCTCACAACTGCCTGTTATATTTTATATCTTAAAAATTGAAAATGCAGAAGGACAAAAATTCACTTTTAAATAAGGATGTATTTCACATAGGATATACAAATTCCAACTAACCTTAATGTGTTTGTGTCCCATACAAGGAGTTTCTCAAGGAAACTTCTCTTTGGTGTTTGGTGTGGGCTACCAACTCCATGCCAAGGAAGGTCATGAGAATCCACACTGGATTATCTCTTTATAAATATGTGTGCTTCTAGGCACATACATCTTTATATAGGTATATGTCTATATATAGGTAATGCCTTGAAATTAATACAGCTTAATCCTGTTGAATCTTCCAAATTTGGAGGCAGAAAAGGAGTAATTTTTAGAATTGCAGCTTCACATAGACCCATCTATATCTTGTCTATGTCTTCTTTTTGCTTGGACCCAAATCTCAATGCTTGTATACAAGGTATTTCTTTTATTTGGTAAGACTGCCTTGGGGTAAAGCCCAACATAAAAGTGGATTGTTCCCTCATTGTCCTGACCCTTTCTATTTAGGTAATAATAAAATTACAAGGTTAACTGGCAATGGAAAATCTTACACTTTGGACAATGGAAACATTGCAGGGTCTCAGGGCTCATTCTGTTAATGAGTAGCAATACATAGTACCTTTAGTCTTCCTATATGGTTATTTTGGATAAGCCAGCATTGTCTTAGACTCTTTCAATTGCAAAGCAGACTCCCTGCAGAACACCAGCAAGCAAGGGCATGCTGTATGCACATCTGGGGAAATCTGCTCTATGGATTGCAGTGTAATAATGAGGCATCCATGTAAACCTGGTGTGATAACTTCATGTACTGAGGTTACAAAGCTCATGTAAAAAGAAAGACAAATCAGCAATGCTGCACTGATGGCTTGAGTACCACAGCAATGGGTCATTGAGGTGTTTGTAGTGCAAACCTGCTCTGCACAAACACAAAGCAGAAGTTCGGGAGAGGTGTAAACTGAGGAGTCCATAGCTGTTACAGACACACCAAAAACTTCTTTTTTCTCCTTGGGATAAAATTCATGTTGTCTGGATACAGCTGTGTTTGTGAGCTCAGCTAAGAGTATCTGCCCAGATAAATGAATCAAAGCTGAACAAGAAGATATGGTTGTATAAGCAAGGCAAGTGTCTTCGAACATGAGGTAGATGCCTAGTTATCTAACACACTTGCGCTGGAGTATTCTGCCATGCTGAGACATTTTAAAGAAAATGTTGATGGATGGCATCTATGATTTCACCCATCTGTACCTCAAGAAGAGACCAGTTCCAGTGGAAGACAACCCTCATAAAAGAATAGTTTACATAGAACACTGCAGTACTAGTCATGTCAAAAAACATGGTTGACAACACCCTTTGAACAGAAGGCAGCCTTCTTTCTTCCTCAGAAACATTGTTGAATTTCCTGGAAGGTTTGGTAGTTTAATATGAATAGCTTTATAATGTTAATGATATTTTATACTTATTAATATTGCTATTTCACAGATTCACAGTTTTTCAGGTCCAAAGGGACCTCTGGAGATGCTATGGTTCAACCTGCTTGCTCAAGAAGGGTGGCCTAGAACTGGCTGCCCAGATACATGTCCAGTTAGCTTTTGAATACCTCCAAGGATGAAGACTCCCCAGCCTCTCCACGAAATCTCTGCCAGTGCTTAGTTACCTTCACAGAAAAAAAGTGTTTCCTTGTATTCCAATGGTACATCCAGTGTTTCATATTTACAGAATCACAGAATCATTAGGTGGGAAGAGACCTTCAAGATCATCCAGTCCAACCCAGCCCTAACACCTCAACTAAACCATGGCACCGAATGCCACATACAGTCTTTTTTTAAACACGTCCAGGGATTTTGAATCCACCACCTCTCCAGGCAGACCATTCCAGTACTTTATCACTCTTTAAAAAAAAAAAAACCAAACCTTTTTCCTAATATTCAATCTCTATTTCCCTTGATGAAGCTTGAGACTGTGTCCTCTCATTCTGTCAGTTACTACCTGGAGAAAGAGACCAACTCCCACCTGATTACTGACACCTTTCAGGAAGTTGTAGCGTGATAAGGTCACCCCTGAGTCTCCTTTTCTCTAGGCTGAACAATCCCAGCTCCCTCAGCCATTCCTCACAGGGTTTGTGTTCCAAGCCCCTCTCCAGCCTCGTTGCCTTCTCTGGACTCGCTCAAGCGTCTCAAGGTCCCTCCTGAACTGAGGGCCCAGAGCTGGGCACAGCACTCCAGGTGTGGCCTCACCAGGGCCATGTACAGGGGAAGAATGACCTCCCTGCTCCTGCTGGCCACACCATTCCTGATCCAGGCCAGGATGCCACTGACCTCCTTAGCCCCCAGGTCACACTGCTGGCTCATGTTCAGCTGCTGTCACCAGCACCCCCAGGTCCCTTTCTGCCTGGGCACTGTCCAGCCACTCTGTCCCCAGCCTGTAGCATTGCAGGGGGTTATTGTGGCCAAAATGCAGGATGGCCAAGGTATCAGACCCCACTGGAATGGCTTTAGGAGGGGTAGGTCATGTTTGACCAACCTGATCTCCTTTTATGACCAGGTGACCCGCCTGGTGGATGCAGGGAAGGCTGTGGATGTTGTCTATTTGGACTTCAGCAAGGCCTTTGACAGTGTCTCCCACAGCATCCTCCTGGAAAAGCTGGCAGCCCGTGCTTTGGACAGGAGCACTCTTTGCTGGGTTAGGAACTGGCTGCATGGCCTGACCCAGAGAGTGGTGGTGGTGAATGGTGCCGCATCCAGCTGGCAGCCAGTCACCAGTGGAGTCCCTCAGGGGTCTGTGCTGGGGCCAGTTCTGTCAATATTTTTATTGATGACATGGATGAGAGTATTGAGTCTCTCGTGAGTAAATTGCAGATGACACTAAGCTGGCAGCGTGTGTTCATCTGTTGGAAGGTAGGAGGGCTCTGCAGAGAGATCTGGAATGGTTGGATGGATGGGCAGAATCCAATAAGATGAAGTTCAATAAATCCAAGTGCTGAATCCTGCATGAAGTCCCTCTGGTTGCAGTGGGAGGACTGGGGACAAAACCTTTCACTTTTGGCTTCCCTTACAGTCAGTGGAGAGATAGAACAATGGATAAACGGATCAAATGTATTAGAATAGATCACTCATTTTATCCATTTTAATACAGATGTTTAAGAGAGATGGGATAAATCAGTGAGGGCTATCTGTCTCTACCAGGCAAGGAGCTTAAGCAGCTACATCAGTATAAAACATCTAACTTGCATGCAGCTAGGGTCAGTAAGATGAGCCATACACTTGCCATTTTTAAATTTATTTAATTCCCTGTCTGTAAAATAAGGACGCTACAGCTTCCTTTTTTCTCCCATCTATTTGAACTCTATGTAACTACAATGTTAGGCTGAATGGTGTTTTGCCTGGTGTCTAGAAAAATGACAACAACAAAAAGATGTCTCTTTTTGAGCTTTATTGGCTTCAAGCTACCACTATTAACACTGAGGGGATGGAATACAGAGCTTCTAGAGCAACTAAGTTTTGAGCATCTGTAAAAAACTGACATAGAAGATGCATGAAGGGAAAAATAAGGCAGTGAATTTCCACAATTTCTCATTGTCTCAGCCTTTTGAACTGCTGCCAACTTCAAACCTAAACTGGCATATCTCTTATTTTGCTGTTTTAACAGGAGGTAATTATAGCTCATTGTTCCACAGGTTACTGTATAAAACACTGAGCAGTACTTCTGTCTATTCTTCTTAGGTCTGAGGAACTTTAACTACCTTTGATTCTTGTGTTCCAGATAATCTCTATTAAGGAGTTAAAAGTTCATTAAAAATGAGGCCAAACATAGATGAAAATGCCAACAAAAACATGCCTGAAAAGACAGATGAATAGATGGTAGTGACATTAGAAAGAGATTTTCTCAGACTATATTTTTAAATATATCTAAAGAACATTTTATATACTTTAATTATATTTGATGAAATTAACTTTCTTTGGCATAATTGTCCTAAGGATGTGGAATTTTAAAATGGAAATGGTACTCTGAAGCAGCACCCAATGAGGACATTTTCTGCAAATATTCATATGTATTTCTTTCGTGACCTAGAGTTCAAAATTATCCACTGTTTTCCATACTATGGAAGTAAGTTTAAACTATAATGCACAATTTAAATGAAGATGGGAAAAGCATGTTTGAGTTGCAGGCCTGTACTTTTCCACAATTAGTAAAGCAACAGTTCCCTTGGGTTTCCTTTCTTTGGCTGTGAAGGAAAATGGCTGAGTAGTATTTCCAAAACATTTCTGTGTTATTCCACAACATCAATAGCTCAACAAAAGGGGGTTCTTTTTCCCATTCTTTTAATCCAAACTCCATCTAAAACCCACAAAATTAGAAAACATTATTTTAGACATTCCTTTTTTTTTTTTTTTTTTTAAATTTGAAGTTCTCCAAATTGAAATGCTGCTCAGATCATCCCTTCTCTCAGCCTGAACTCTGCTAATGAGAAGGCCCTTGGCATTTTTTCTTCTTTGTGGATGGGTAGGGAACAGCCAGTGCTTTGCTTGCTAGCAGATAAACAGGATGGATGAATAGGGCACCACAATCCTAGATTAGGCCAGAGATTCATCACCAACAGACAGTACAAAGGTCAAATAATATCTTACCAGAAAATATCTAAAACAGTGAAGCACACTTGTAAGAACAAGTTGAAACCATAATTCCTGGCCAGGTCACAGCAATCAAGTCTGTTTTCCTACGTTTAAAACTAAACCACTAAACAATTCCTAGTAAGCTTTGTGTTTTGCAGCACTGGTTGAAGAAGCGTAAGGAGCTGGCAGAGCCAGAGCTGGCAAACAGGCAGCAGGGCAGGATGCTGACCTGGACAGGGCAATACAAGCATGCCAGTGTCAGCCAGCACTGCACCAGACCAGCTCTTTATGCAAATGCATGCTTGCTAGAGCCTGAAATAATTGTTCAGAGAGCAAAGTAGGGCAGTTCTAGTAGAGATACGGGCTCAGTAGCTACCCCCTCTGCTGGGCAAAGGCTGGCAGGAAAAGGATGCAGATAACCAGCAATGTGACTGAGGGGAATGGTTTTGGAGGGAACAATTTTTTATTTGCCAGAGGCATCAAATACCAAAACTGTTGTAGGCCCATTTCTAACAGTTGTGTTACTTGCAATGTAGTCCCATGAGACCCTGATGGTCAGAGACACAAAATGAGCCTCTTTGTTGGTTCATCTTAATGCTGTGGGCTGATAAACATGAGAAAAATGTAAAGATCTTATTAAAGAATAAAACTATGTTTCTGCATTTACTCCTTAACTGCTGCAGAACTTGAGGAATAATGATCCAACTTCAAACTACTGTGCTACGGACCAAACCAGAAAACAACGAAACCTAGTGAATGTGAAATATCAAAGATAAACAAATTTATAAAAGTACATAAGATATAAAAGAAATTAGGCCAGATGTGGTCACCTTGATAACTTCAACAAAGAGCCTTTTCAGATTGGTTTTGAGCCAATCTAGTGCCTTTCTCTTATTTAATAACTTCAATGATTTGTAGACCTGTTTGTATGCATTTTCCTCCTATTTTAATCTTCACAGGATCAGTAAAATGTTAGCTCAGGGATACTTTCTCTCTGAAGCACAAGTGGCTTAGTCAACCTGTTCTGCATAAACATGTGAAAATACACAGATCAAATGATTTACAAAAGGCAGTACAGTATCTACCTTGCCCATTCCTTCCTGTCCTGAGATAGAAAAGATTAGAGACATGGGATATATTTATTATGTTTTCCCTATGTTTGAACAATCCTATGAAAATGCAGTTCTGGTAAGTCTGTAGGCTAAGAACCAACGATACTTCAACTCCTTGTCTTTTGCCACTGCAACAGGTCTTTAAGGTATGAAAGCTGATCAGGTAAGCAGTAAAATCTCCCCAGGTTTTCTTCCCCACATTTTTGAAAGACAGTGAGAATGCAATGTGTAATGTGACACTGAAATAAAGTGGATGGTTTCAAATCTGGCAAAGTGAGCCAGTCCTTTTCTTTTGTTGGGCCCTGAAATATTCAGATATACAATAGGTTTCCTTGATATTTTTGTATGGCAACTTCTATCTGACAGGATCTTGGGGACAGGTGAGTGCTTTCACACACTGCTGAGAACCTGAAGCTTCCCAGGTGGAGTTCTGGGGCCATGATCCAAGACAGCCATAAGGGCTAACACACAGAGCTGAAGGAAGCAGCAGAAGAAACAGGCTGCTCTTAACTAGAGCAGTGCCAGCCAAGTACCAAAGACCTATCCCTGATTTAAAACAAAGCCTGTGACATCCCACAGTTTGTTGGGATGATGGCCAAGCCAGCATTTCCAGTGCCACTTGGAAATCTGATGCACTTCATGTACCAATTAAAGAACAACTTTTGGGCATCAGTGTCCCAAACTGTGAGGTCCAGACAGTCTCCTAGATCTGTCTGGTTGGGCAAATTGCACCAGCAATGTACCTGATCTGAACCAACCATTCAAAATGTGCATCTTCATCCTCCTTGTGCTTGGTCTCCCTGGCAACTGATCACCACCATGACCAACAAATTTGATCACTCACAGGTGAATTCAGACTGAGAAAAAGACTGACCTCCATCTGACAGTTTCAAAAGCTCTTGTTCAAGGGAAAATATATGTCAGATTGGATTTGAGCTTCTCTGGAGCAGCTAAAAGGAGATCTTCCATCCTCCCATGGTATCTATTCCATAGGAGGAAAAAAAATTGCAGACCTTGAATGCAGCTGAAACAGGCCCATCTGTATCTCTGCCTGAACACTACATTGAACCCCTATTTTTACCCACTGTTACAGCTAAGATGATGGAATTGCAAGGTCAAGTATTTTGCTGAAGGCCATATCATGATTCATTTGATTATAACTGTGCTCTTCCTGGCTCACAGTCCCTTTCTCTACTCATTAGTACACACAATGTAATAAAATGTTGGAATATCCCCAGAACGGAGTCTTGCCTAGACCACTTCCTCTGTAGTTCACTAGCACAGGCTTCAATTCCTGGCTTAGGCAAGTTTCCAGCTCAAATATATGATGCAAAATAACATTTCAAGTTAAATTTCAAGTGATATAATGACCAGCTACAGAATTTCGACATTGTTCTAAATTTAAACAAAATCATGAGAGGAATTTTAGAGAGTATTCAAGAAGGTAAACAGAACGGAGGCTAAGCAAATTCATAGTGGACACTATTCGCCCTTTATATTGTCCATCTTGCAAGGGTTCTTCGATGCCTTTACTACTTATGACCTTCCCCCTTCTTTCTTTCTTTCTTTTTTTTTCCCACAACTTTTAGCAAAAACCCTTTACCCAACTCTCTAATCTAGGATAACTGAAAACTGAAAAGTTGGTAAAAATAACCAGCTGTTCTGACTGATGAGAAATCATTGCTAACATCAGATATTTTATTAAAGTTGCATTAACACTCTTCTAACACAGTTTAAGGAAGGGTTCATTTTATAGACTCATAGGGTGTTGGAATGAAAGATGTGATCGTTCCCATGTAACCTCATAAATTCTCTTGGTAGTCAGTCTCGAGTCTATGAGCTCCAGTAAAATTCTCATGAGAACACAGTATCCATCCATAAAAACTCCTGAATACCCCATGGGAATCAGCTGGTTTAGAAGGGTTCAGAGGTTCAAGCCTGTGGTTTATTTATTAAAATTTTCTCAGTAAATAGATCATGGTATAATAGATAACAAGTACACAGTTTTGTGCGAGTAACATCCGTCTTCCATAATATACATGCACAGTAAGTTTCAAAAATAGGAAGGAAGAATACTAAGTTACATTTAAATGTGGGTGCACTGAACCTTTTCTCAAGAAGAGTCTGAAATCATAAACAAGAGTGAGAATTTGCTTCCTTATTTTTTAAAACTACTGTCATCAAATGCAGCTAAGATGTTTCTCTATGCAAAGGCATAAAAAGGGAATTCAGATCACCAGAGGTTTAACAGACTGGGCTGAGGTTAGTCCAGAAGTCTAGTCCCAGAAGATGATGGTGACTTAGAGATAACAGTGGTAGAGCATTAGAAGCTGCAAAAGTACATTCCTTCACTGTAGCATTAGAACTGTGAATCTGACAGGAGCACCATGTCCATGCTGGAAATACAAGCATTTTGTAGAGTCTATGGTTGCAGGCTCTGAACCAATTTTATTTCCTCCCTCTATAAAGCCTCCAAACTAACCCTAAAAAAGTGCAAATTCCTTTCTTTCCTTGGAGACAGTAAACAGCAGCAGCAATGCAATAGATAACCATAGCTTCTGTGAGGCAACATGGTACCCAAGAATAGCTCAGATACTCACTCCAGTGACGAATTTGATAAGTAGTTTGTGTCAGACTAATTATTCTAACACAGGATTTGCAAAGTCATTTCCACCTCAAAAGGCTTCTGAGGGAAGAAAAATGCTATTAAAATCCAAATAGATTTTTTTCCTATTGAAAAGCAAAGCCAGTTGATCCATAGTCTCTGGTGGTTGAGAAGAACACTTCGACCCTAAGAAAGAGTCAATCTTCCAGGGATATTTTTTGGCAACTTATTTCAGGCCTTTAGAGGCTGGCTCTGGAGGTGGCAAGAACAGCGAGGTGACAAAGTCACCTTCCTCCCAGCTCTACAACCAGCTGCCAGCTTCCAACTCTGAAAATAAACAGGCAGATGGTCACAGCTCTCCTGGTCCAAATCACGCTGCTTCATGCAGGTGTGCAGAGCACTGCAGCCCCAGCACACTGAGGGACCAGGACTGCCAACATCACCATTACTCCAAGGTGACAGGGATGAGCATGCCATAGGCAGTCTATGCATTCTCTGCTCTGTAACTCCTACATCCTGCACTCTTCTCCTGGCACTGCAGCATTAAGATCAAATGGGAGAGGAGTATGCTATGGGGAAAGGATGGAATGCCCTTGCAAATTCCCTGCCTGGCCTCCCTGGGACACAAATACACAGCTTTCATACTCAGCTGCTCCATGCTCCATATTGCATCCCATACTCAGGGCCCCACTGCTTAATGCTGACGGAGGGTTTGCCTAGAAAGAGCACAAAGCTGTGCAGAAAATGAGTCTTTAGTCTCCTCTCTCTGTAGTCTGTGTGCATGTAGATCATGCTCAGAAAAATGGGCTCCATTCTGATTTCTGCCACCCATCTGCTGAAACATAAATGTGTTTTACTTTTTATTCCATAGAACTCCAAGCAACTTCACAGGCTTCCTTCACTTACCATAACAGTACCTTGAATATGTTCAGAAAATTTATTTAGCTTTGATAATAAAGTTCTGGCTTTGTATTTCCAAGTAGTGTACTTCAAATCCTGCATCATCTTTATTAAAAATTCTCTGTATCTTTCTCTTTGTGTGAGCTCAGTATATATACAGTATTTAAATGCCTGGATTAGAAGGATAATCAACAAAAACATTCCAATGACCTTTTTTTTTTTTTTTCTGGAAAAAAGAAAACTTACTCTTTGTGTGTGTGTGTATCTGACAGAGCTGGTTTCCTTCACTGACACACCAAATAAATGTTTAAAGAAAATTCAACGGTTCAACATGTAAAATAAGCAGTTCAAATCTTTATTAATTTCTCAATGTAATCAAGAGTTTTATTCCACAAGCAGTGTACATTATTATTTACTGTTAACAGCTACAGCTGTGTACATACAGGGAGTCTGCAGGCATCTTTATGCACTTATACATCTTTTCTTTGGAATAGAGCTGGCCTTTTCATTTGCTAAATCATTTACACCATATGGACAATAGGAAACCAATGTAATATAGCATTGATTGACTTCTAAGAAAAGTAGAAATCAGATCTGAATTCCATTTTAGCCTAGTCAAATTTTAAGGGAAGCTTCTGCTTGGTCCAGCAATAACAATGACCTGTAATTTACACAGCACATCTTCTGAAAAATTCTCAAACTTGCAAAGATTTACAGGGGTCACTTCTGCCAAAAGTGAACTGCAGAGAGGGGTGAAAACTATGTTTGCAACATAAAGAGATAGGTGACAGAAATAAAAGACAACAGACCAAGAAGAATGTATTTCCTTGAAAAATGTAGAGGATAATATGTAGACACACTATAAATTATAACACTGAATTATCCTCTAGCTCGCAAAAAAATGTCAGGAGACTTTAAATACCTACAGATGGTCAGCACCTCCATTTTCAATTACCTCTGACAGATGGCCCTTCCCTATGGCCCAGTGCTGGTATGCCAAGAACAGAGATTAGACTGACTCAGAGGCAAGAGCGGTGCCATACTTCACAGCTGTATTTACAGTCAGACCCAGAGTGTTCTTTGCCTCTGTATCTGCAATTCAAAAACACAGCACAAAGACATGCTGAAACAATAGCAGACATTTGGTTCCATGCCCTGTCCTGATTTGCCACCATAAATCATACTGTAGTGAGACAAGGCTATTCATCAGTTGCATGAAGACCCAGAACGCATCAGTATCCATTCTAGCAGCTAACAGCTCTGCATATAGTTAATGCATTTCACTATCATTGCAACTCTCATTCCCAAAAGTTGAGGATTCTGTTATAGATCAAATCATCAGTTAAATTATTGCCCAGTAATCACAAAACTCAAGCCAACTGCTGACAAGGCAAATCCACAAGTGGCATTTATACTAAATTAATCATGTAGCACGTGGGTATTTGTTAGCACTTTACACATTGTACACAATCTGGTTATTTCCTGATTCCAGTTCCACTTTCAATCATGGCTCTTCATTTTATGTAAAACATCCAAAAAATAAAATTATCCAAATGTCTTTATCGCCTCGAAAAATGTGAACTGTGGGAGTGTGAAATGTAAATTCTTCCCATCCATTAAATCTCCAGGCCCAGATGGTCTCTCTGCAGTTTTTCCAATGATCCAATTTGCTGTTTCCATCCCATTTATGATGCCTTTATTAAGAATCATAATAGGTGTTCCAAAGACATTTAATAAAGCAACTGTTAATTTTATTTTTGGATTTTGGAGCATGAAGGGAGTTGGAAACAGGTTTGCTTACCCACTTATCATTACCTTCAACTGTGTGGGATGCATCCAGAACACAAGTCACTGTGGTTTGAACAGTGTCAGCCACATGGCTGCAGGCAGCTGCTCAGCCTTGCCCCTTGCTCTCCCTGCTCCTGTGGCCCACGTACTGCCAGGAAGTGGGAGTGGGAGTGGCTGCCCAGCTCTCCCTCACTGTGGACCTGGCAGGGATGCACAGCATGCCCTCAACAAATGACATGGGTAATGTCATCCCTGAAGATAAAGATGTGTGTGAATTGAGTATCTGTGCGTGCCTGCAGATGAAACACTCCCAACTGCCCGGTCAGCATTTGCCCAAACTGATCGTGTTACAGAAGATGATCATCAGCCAGATTAAACAGTTACTGGGGAATTACAAAAAGACTTGACACAAAGCAGGAGCCAGACTGAAAAAGAAATAGAAAATAAGTGTGAAAACTCAGGACAGACCTTGGAAAGGAAACAACAGTCTCGAGGGTGTGTGGTTCAGCCCATGATTTGTAGTAGGGAAGTGCAGGGATCTGTAAAAAGGTAGAGGATCCACATCTCCCCCAGGAGATATGTAAACATGGAAATCTGCAATCTTTGGGAAGCGGGGGGCTTCTGTAACCCATACTGCCCATGAGTTGAGGGGGTGCATACAACTCTGCATACGTGTGCCTGCGTGTTTCTGGGATTAGTTATAGAAGACTGTTTGGAAATCTCTAGCATGGTTTGCCTATTTGTACTACTAATCTCATTTCCATACTTCACTGATTGCTGGATAATTACACTCTGCCAATAAAGCAATAAACTGCTTTGACTTGTATTTATTTTAAACTCTGTGAACTCAGCAGTTTTCCCCTGAAACACATAACAAGTTGCTGAAGCAACCAGAGATCTCTGTAGCACAAGGATTTCATGTTTTCTTCCAGAGCATTGATTGACACTGAATAAATTCATGTTTAGTGAACTGTATCTAACTACAGGTGAAATCCCTTAAGTGCATGCAATATTTGTCTCAAAATAAATATTTTTAAGCAAGGCATTACACATATGGTTATTTCAGATGTCCTCTTTCATACAGGAGTTCATACACAGGTGATACATGGTTAGCATTTGTAACTAAACATACTTCAATCTGGGGATCAGCATTCAATGTTGGCATCATATTTTCCCCTTGAGTTATCTGTGAAAAAACCAAACTGGGTTAATTTGGATCTCTATTATCACAATCTCACAGAGAAGACCCTTTAGCTAAGCCAAACAAAGAATCAAAACCAGAACTGTGTAAGTGTTTTTTGCATTTTTCAGGGATCCACTAATCCTATAGATTTTAGGAGGGTTTTTTTAAACATCAATTCAGAATATCCTTTTTCTTTAAGACAGACAAATCTTTACAATTTTATCCATTCAAACTGGCCTGGCCAATTCTCCTTCCTTCCATAGCTGTAATAATATACTCTAGTATTCCCTAAAGCACGTTTTGCTGTGCATGCCTGGGTATACTAGTCAGTGCTAATTTGCTATAATCCTGCTGCCCTAACTTTCCCAAACCACATTGCTACAAATGTAGGCAGTTTGGTCCAAAGTGTGGACTCTGCAACAGCCTGACAGCCCTAAATATTACAGAGCATTGACAGCAAACTCTCCACACATCCTCACAGTACAGATAAGGCACAAGCCGCCAAGCAATCAGAAAAGCTCAAACGTTTACCAAACAATGAACTTTGAACAACTTGGTAAAGGAAACAAACATGCACACAAAAAAGGTCAATTTCTGGGATGAGAATGTAGCTGAATATCCCAGCCAAAGATAATTGTATTTCACAAAACTGCAAACCTCACAGGAGAGTTTGTAGTGGAAAAACACTGACAGGCCATTGTCTGCAGCACTGCATTCACAAGGCTGCAATTACAGCTTTACCATAATGAGTGTAATTCTGTGATCAGAAAGACTGCAAGAATATGATATTTTCCATGGAATACTTCTTCTTTCATGGATGTTTGGCTTGAAATTTGGATTTTATGTTGCTGTGCTGTTGGCTTTATCTCACTTTCATGTTTGAGTACTTTAGCTTGGCTGCTTCTTTTAGGTGTACAAATAAAAAGTTACTTCATCTTTTCCAAGCTTGAGTAATTGCACCCAACAGTAGGCATGTAAACACTTTCTATCATTTGATGTTTATAATCTTCCCTTTGCACTCACAGTGGTTCTCCTTTGGGTATCACCAGCCACAAAGAAAATGGAGACAGCTTTTTTCTCTTTTTTTCAAATTAGGTTATTGCTGTTATTAGGCAAGATCCCTTAGGTCTCACTGAGCTGTGCTTCTCCAGGCAGGCTTGGCAAGACATATCCTAACCCATGCTGCCTGATGACAACCACCATGAGATACCAGACTCACCACCCACTGGGGGCTCCTCTAGCACATTTTTGTGGAAGGTTCCTGGTTCATCTGCACTGGAGAAGCAGCAAAAAAAACCTCAGAGGAGACAAAAGATCTGGCTTCATAATCAACCAAGCACGAAATACAGTACTTGTGTATCTCTGAGTGTGGGAAGAGCTTAGGAAAGGGAAGGAAAATGACTTCTGAATTGTTAAAAATGTTACTTCTGACAGATGTAAAAGACAGGTTGGTAATCATTACTGGAGGTTGCTGAGTAGTGGTTGGTCCTCCTTAGTGGATGGACCAACTCTAATGAGCTCTGATGAGGAGAAGATCAGAATCTTGATAGCAAAGTGCTGGAATAAGAACATTTCTTTGAGGACCCAAGGTTGTTCACCACTTTTTCTCACTAGTACTTGTGTAAGCAGTACTCCTGATGTTAATGTGATTATCTAAAGGCAGAAGAAGTACTCATACAAATAAGGGCTGGGATTCATGCCTAGTAATTTGTCTAGTCTGGCACTCTCTTTCCTTCAGCTGCACTAGATGTTTTCCAGCAGATGACTGTCAAATAATACTTCCAAAATACACTGATATCCTGGGGGAAATTCTATTACAGCTTATGAAATCTTTCCTGAGACATGAGTATTTATCAAGTTCTATGCAGACAAAGCAGAAGGATCTCAAGGGAAAGTGCAACATCAGGAGGGCTATAGGTCAGTCTAAAAGTCCCTATCTAAGCACTGATATTATGTAGACTGTCCCAAAACAGCATGTTTCCTTAATAGGGTACAAAGCAGTGTTAGTGACCTATGGTTTAGGTCTCACTGAAGTAAGAGAACCCTGAGGTATCATCTTCAAAAATTTAAATACAAACTCCTACCAACATTGCATTTATTCTCACATACCTGTGGACACAAAATCAGAGCCCTGAAAAGAACATAAAGGATGTCCTAGTGGGTAAGACCAACATCCAACTATTCCCAGTATCCTTTCTCTAATAACAAGAGATACTATTTAAAGAGAACAAGCCAGGCACATACATTTCCTTTATTCTTCTCCACCACCAACAACCACCGTATTAGGAATGCTAGGCAGCATGTCCCTACAAAATTCTTTTTGCATCTCTCTGTGAATATGCAGTCCATTTAACTGTTTAGTTTCTTTTCCAGTGTGCTGACCCATTTGCTTCCAAAACCTATGCCAGCAGTAAATACCACAAGTTCACTATATCTGCTACTTAAAAAAAGTATATTCCCTTTTATCTTTTCCAAACAAATTTCCTATCAGTTTCAATGACTGCCCTACTTCTAGTTCTGCAGTATTTGGAAAGCATCAACCTTTATTCATTCTACCCACAGCCTTGATTCTATAAATCCTGAATAGATCTGTTGTCTCCAAACTGAGGCTCATGCTGTGGGTAGCTTCACTTCCTTGTATTTGATTCCTGAGAACATGGGGTGTGGGTTTGAATGGGACTGTCCCTCCACTGTTCACTCCCTTCTTCAATACATATGCAATCATCATCTCTAAGGATCAGACCTAAGACTGCAGTTTCAGAACAAAAATGTCAGCAATGAGCTAAATTTTCTGATGATTTATCATCATGGCTCAACACAGAGTTCACTGAATGCCAGGCATGGTTTAAGGAAGTGACTGAGAACAGGGAATTCAGCAACTGAAGTAAGTCATTGCAAAATCACAGCCTGAGCAACTCTGTGTGCACCCATAAAAGCCAGGATCTCAGAGACATCCTCCTTCTGGAAGGGATGTTGTATCTTACTTTCCCCTCTTTTTAGTGTGAGAATGATCTGAAGGATGCCTATGATGTGGATACTCCTGTTCACAAGGTTGCTCATACTGGACCTGAATACGGTTCAGCCAGCTCATGCTGCTGTCTTGGTCTATGGTCATGGGCAGGAGAGAAAGAGTTAGAACAGTGGGCATGAACTGATGTCTAGGAAAGAGTAAGGACAGGGCATGTATATATGAACTACCATCCTAAATCTTCCTTAACTTCAAACTGTTTTTCAGACCAGAAAGCTTTGAGGCACATACAGGTTTTAGGTAATCCTTGGTGTATCTGGTAAATTTGGAGAGGGCAGGGGATCCTAGGCCTCTGTCCTTCAGTGAGCTGTTGCCTGAAAAACTTGCCTCTCAGTGTGTGCAGCCCCCTCTGTACAAGCACAGAGTGTGAGAGGTATCAGAGATCTGCTGTCTATCACAGGACAACAATCATTAGGAAAGGGTCTGAAAATACACACACACACACAAAAAATCCCTCCTTTGACCCAAGAAACTTTCATCCTCATGAGTTATTTTCAATCAACTGAAAACACCAAAAATTACTAATAAGCCACTTTAAATAACTTTGAAATCCCTTAGAGTTTCACTCTGACTTCATGAACTATTTTAAAATCCACATGCTTTTTATAAAGATGGAAAATTTGGGATATATCAGAAGCAGAGCACAGATAGTGGTCCTAATCTGGATTTAGTTAGACCAAGGATTCCTGAGATACTGAAGGGAAAAGACTCCATTTCTTCAGATGAAATCTACCAGCTTTTGAGAACTCAGCTGGGAAAACCAAACCACTACAATGAGCAGAACCCAAGGCAGTTTAATCACTCACTCTTAACACCACCTATAGCCCTTCTATTATGCCTGGTGAGCAGCAACAATCTAACATAAGATCTCTCAAATCACTGTATATTGCAACTTTGCAATATACTTGAACTTTGTTTCTATTGACCTCTCCACCTTTACATGTAGCTAGAACCTAATTTCTCACACTAATATTATGGTTATTGTCAGCTTGCAAGGCCCACAGGAAGGTTTCTGTGGGCATGTACTTATTTCAGTGTTTGCTGGACTCAGCATCTGGGAAGATTCCTGAGATACCACTGACCAACTATAATTGTGGGTTGCATTTCCCCAAATTTACCAAGAATTTCATTTGGTGCCATACCTAATGGTTTCTTGCAGGCAAAGTTTCCTGACAGGTCAAAGAAAATGCACAGCTTCAGGTTATCTCACTTTTTCTTGCTGATGCCTATAGAGACTCTTCCCATCCTCCCACCTGGTCATGTAATCCCATCTCTTTGTGTTCTGATGCTTTGTAAACATTCTTGACTTAACTAATTTAAACAAATGACTCATTGAATGAATTCAGCAAAAAGTGATACATTTTTCTGGCTGGCTATGTTTCTGCTGGGCTACTGAGTTGACTCAGTCATTGAGGGCTGGGAGAGACAGAGCAAAACTCATCAATTACTTCACAAAAAAAAAAGACTGGAGACAAAACTGGAAATGAAGAGGCTCTTTTGGCAGCAGTGACCTGTTAAACTTGAGCACCATCTCCTGTGAAATCACTGCCCAAGAACCTATCTCTTTTTCCTCTGCAGGCTTTAGTCCATGTTCATGTATGTTTTGTTCATAGAAAGGGCCTTAAATTTGTGTGGCTAGTTGTCAGACTACTTCATAGTTATTATTAAAAGCAGTATCTCTGCCTTTTACTATTTGATTAATGATTCCAGATCTAAGCTTTCATACTAAATACTCAAGGAAGTGACACCTCAGAACTGCAGTGTAATAACCCACAAAGTCATCCCAGAAGTCTGTACTTTACTCTGTACATCAGATATCCTCAGCTTTTTAAAACGACCTTCTATTACTTTGACACCACTGTCCTTCTCACTGCTTATCTACATATGTGTGTGTACACAAAAGCTTATAGAATTTATCTGTAACAATCACTTTTTCGTACTGGAGCATACCAACTGACTTCTTCCTTTATTAACTACAGATTATTAAATCTGAAGCCTCTGAACCTGCATTTCAGAAACAGTATTTTGTCTTCTCTTCCTTTTCCATAAGCCCACCCAATGAGGAGAACAACCCTTGCACAAAAATATTCCAAAACTACACCTGTCTCAGGGTGTTTAGCTGCTCTCTTCTCCACATCTCAGCACCTTTTCTTCTGTCTATGGGATTTCAGAGGCACTCTTACATTCCAGATCCCTTCTGGTATCACATTATGTTCGGGGATAGCAATTAGCATTTAATCTTACTTGAAGCTTATCACTATGAATAGCTCTTAGTGTTAACACAGGAAGACCAACAAAAAGCACAACCAGCTTACTGCAGAGAGGGGTCTTTTATGTGCTTCATCCTGGCAACACCTTCTCTAACAACAGGTAGCCTCAACAAAAATGTTCCAGGGGAGTGAGGATGGGCTGTGTTATACAAGTTATATGTTTAAGAAGCATCCACTCAACATTTTAACTCTTTTTCTCTTCAGGTCACATTTGCCTGAAGATGGGAAAATATATCCCTGAAAAATAAATCCATGAAACTAAGGCAATTTGCTTGCCAGATTTGAAAGTTTGTTTTTCCAAAGCAAAGAGATGCTAGGGGCTGTTCAGTGAAATGGTTGTGTTTATAATGGACAAAACTGTGTGTTTTTGCTTAAAATCATCCTTGTAGTTGGCTCGATTGTTGTAAATGGAACTTTCTAAAACTAAAGCAAACAAATCATAATGCAAAACAAAATAACCAAAACAAACTAAAACAAAACAGCTGGAAGCAGACACCCAACAGGGGTAATTTCAGCTCAGATTGGCAGTAACAAGCAAGGGAAACTATACTAGAAAGCACACAGCAACAGTAACACTGGCTATGCTGCTAGCTCTGTTATAACTCACTGTAAGGACTGAGGTGTTTGTCATGCTACCAATAAACTAATTTAATTAATTCTCCTCCTATTCAAAACCTCCCATCTGTGTGGTAAAATACAGCAGCCATTTCACATCATACAATAGTTAAGTAAAACCTTAGGGGAAACAGTACCAAATACTTCTTGTAATTGAAAATTGAAAATTGAAGGCAACCCAACAAGCAGCATATAATTATGTTAATTCAAATTTCACCCAGACTTCAGAGTCATCCAGTCTGCTTAAGTGATATGTATCATTGAATCAGTAACCACAAGTGCTCATTATTCTAGAAGTGCCAAAAGATACTGTATAAGCTACACTTTGGAATCCCCTAAAATAGACTTCCATGGTTCTGCTCCATTTAATTCTCTGATTTTTTTACTGTGCTTTTCAAGAGCTGCAAGTCTCATAATACTTCTTCAAGAAATCTAAGATTTCTGGATTTCAGCTTATGAATCCTCTTCTTGTTTGCATTTTGGACCCATCCTGCCCTCAAGTGTCCTATGTTTGTTTTCCAAAGTTGCTGTACCTTCAGTCTTCCTTCCCACAGACACCGTGGTGAGATAAGGACAGCAGTTCTGTTTTCCACTGAGCAGAGAGACTTGGACAGCTCACATGGAGTGGGTTTGTACTACAGCAGTTAAACATTACCAGAAAAAAACAAATGGAATGTTAGGAGTGGAAATTAGATACGTTAACCCTAATGAGAATGCTGATTTCTTTCCAGTTTGCTCTTTGGAGCGGAAAACTCCCACACCTTCAAGCAAAGAAATCTAAAGGAAACACAGGATTTTGGCAGAGATTTTCAAATTACCCCTGAAGAAGGCAGGTATCCAAGTCCTATCACATGGCATTGTGAGTCTCTCCCTGTTGTGGCCATGTTTGTGCTCAGTGTGTTTGTGAGAACAAGGGAAGTGTGGGGAATGTCGCACACAGGCACCCCCTGTATCACCCCTGAAGGACACGTCCTGTGCTGGTCAAGAATCACTCACTTGAGAAAAAGCTAAAGAAACACTGGGGGGGGGGGGGGGGGGGGGCAAAATATAGACAAAAATAGCTTGTGGTGGAATAGGTCCAGCAAACAGGGCTAGCAGACAAGAAGTCAGGGTGTTAAAATAACCACATCAAGCAGTTTCATAAATTAGCTACGTGTTCAGTATCAGAGTGTTGGGGCTTGTGCCTGATGTTTTCCGGGACAAACACATCCAAGCATTCAGCCTACGTGCCTGCTCACCTGACTTCATGCAGCAGCCCTCAGACTTTTAAAAAACATAAGCAAGGAGAAAGAGGAACCTGCTTATAAGAGGGGCAGGGGGCAGAAGGGTGCCTGGCACAGCAATGAGTGCCCATTGCTGGGTCACAGGGTGACCGTGAGGGCTGCAGGCTGCAGATCCTCACCCTGCCCCTGCCCAGGCCTCTGCGGGATGGGCGTGCTTTGGGGACAAGTGGATCTGCAGATGGGACTCCTTCATTTGTAAGTTCTTCCATCCCAAACACGGCAAGGAAAGGGGGATAAAACATCCACGGACCTTTCCAGAGCCTGAAGAGCTAGATAAAGAGTCTCAAGCAGGAGATACCCACCCTGGAGTGGGGCACAGTCACAGAGGGGCCCCAACAGAGTGTGCTGCTCTGCACCAGCACAGCCACGGCTTACAGAATCACAGAACTGCTGGGGGTAGAAGGGACCTGTGCAGATCATCTAGTCCATTATTAGCACCATGCTCTATCCAGTTGAGATGAAACTTCGTGTGGTCATGGCCATTGCTCCTTGTCCTGTTGCTGTGCGCCACCACAAAGTCTGGCACCACCCCCGCAATACGCAGCTTTGATTTATATAAATGAATCCTTTCTCATTCGTCTCTAGACAGAACAAACCCAAGTCCTGGAGTCTCTCCTTATAAAAGAGATCCTCCAGACCCCTAGTTATCTTTGTGGCCTCCGCTGGACTCTCTCCAGTGGTTCCATGTCTCTCTTTTACTGCGGAGCCCAGAACAGCACTCCAGTTGGCCACGCTCTTCCCGATGCACCCTTGGATAGCATCGCCCGCCTGGCCGTGAAGGCACTGCCGGCTCACTGTCACCCACTTGTCCCCTGCGGTCTCGCTCCGCCAAGCGCCGCCGCCCGCCGCTCCACCAGCGGCGCTGCGGGCGGGCCGGGCCGCGCCGCCGCCGTCACGGACGGGCGCCCTCCTTCCGCCGCCGAGGGGCTGAGCCGGGAGCAAGGCGGCTCGGCCG
>VZUI01000809.1:0-36965 GCA_013401135.1 Cettia cetti | reverse complement strand
CCCCCCCCCCCCCCCCCCCCCCCCCCCCCCCAGTTCAAACCATGAAAACAGAGAAACGATTTCCCCTCTCCTTTCAACCCACGGCATTGACATGCAATTACTGCTACTCTGAAGAACATATGCCATGCCATCCTGGTTATCTGGATTCCTGAGCCTTTCTGGAACCCCTCCAAGTCAAGGGGCTAACCCTGTTCAGTTGGACAACAGCCCCAGAAGCCAGCAGGAATGAGCCCTTTGCATATGAGCAAATGGCAAAGCTCCCGCATCACACCTGGCTTAAAATTTTGCTGTGATCACTAGATTGTTTTCTGTGGGATTGCTAACACTAGCAAACTCCCTCCCAGGCAAACAACGAGCCACTCTGACAGAACACAACTCTCACTGGATCAGCTCGTGCAAAGTGGAGTTTTGCTAGCAGCAGAACACAAGAAACATGAAAGAGAAACTCCTTTGCTCCTGCACCACCAGCTGCTCTGGGTGCTGGGGTGGGGGAACAAATGGGGCAACATGTCTGTTCCTGTTGCAAAGGCACAAAATCTACTTGGGCACAAAGGATTTGCAAAATGACAGCTCAGACTGTGAATGCAATCTCTTCTTCCTGACTCCACCTTCTAGCCAACTAGCAAAAATGTGTACTCCTAAACCACACTATTAAACATTAGCATTTTTTAACCAAAAAATAAATGGTTGACTTTTTATGAAGAGGAAAATGTGCATTTTCATGATTAAAGTATCCCATCACACAGCTATTATCAAATAAAAGACAACAGTAATCCAATTTTAAAGAGAAGCTTCAATAACTGATTTGTTCTCTAAACCACAGCTATTTGCTAGTAATTTCTGTCAATACAAGGGCTGTTCAAAGTCCTGGGCGGGGGTAATGATGTTATGTTTGTTTTAAACTAATGGCTTTACGGTTTCAGCTTGAACACGACTTACAGATCTCAGATCTCACATTTAGATTCAAAACAGAATGTGGACACTCTCTTTTAAGTATTTGTCAACTTTTGCAAATATAATTTCAAGGAAAACCTGGAGCTTCATTAACATTTAGAGACCAAACTATCTCACAGCTTTCCTACACGTGAAGAAACATTGCTTTCGATGTAGCTATCACCCTAACTTGTCTAAGAAAGCTGAGAAACCAACCAAACCCCAAAGCTGGTTGAGTAGTCAAGCCCAGGTGAGACCTATCCAAAACAGTAAATCCACTTTCCTTCACCTTTATTCTTCCAGTTTAGCACTTTTCTTCTTTTTAAAGCAATTCTGTAAGAGGTTTTTTTAAACAAAAAGTCCTATTCAGCTAATACGTTAACACAGCAGACTTTAACCCCCAGTGAAGGACTGCCTTAGTTTCCAGATGTTGACACCGCGCCCTCAGCGGGGCTGGCCGGTTCGGGGGGAAGGGCGCGTTCCCGGCCGCAGCTGCGGGGCCGGCCCGGCCAGGGAAGGTCAGTGACGGCACTCTGCTCGGCGGCGCGGGCTCCCTGAGCAGCCTCCCCGTGACGCCGATCTGTGCTGGCGGCCCCCCGCGTCCCACGGCGGTGTCCGCCCGGCCGCCCTCGGTGACGATCCCGCGGCGCCCCCGCCCCGCCCGGCCCGCTCTCACCTCAACAGGCGGCCCGGAACCTTCCCGCCCCCCGCGCCGGCCGCCGCCATGCCGAGGCCGAGCGCGGCCCTTCCCGCTACGGGCCGCGCCGAGGCTCAAACACCGCCGCGCCGCCAGGGCGCGGCCGGATAGAATTATGAAAAAACCCCAACCAACCAACCAATAGCCCCAGCCAAACCAAGAAACAGCGTCAACTTGTGCTGAGGCATGGAAGCGGGAAAACTGTGTTTAAATCAGGACTGCAAGGCAGACTGAGCGCTCCCCATCCTGTGGTCCGGCGTGACTCGTGCGCTTCCTCGGCCTCGGGGTGCGTTTCTCCGCACTCGGTGTTGGAAATGCACATTTTGAACTGACCCTCGCAGGCAGGTGAGCAAACAGCGGGAAGGTTCTGGATCATGGTAACTCCATACCCTGGCCGAGAGGCAAAACAAGAGGAGTCTGAATGACAGTGCTGCTCAGGAGCTCTTTGAACTGCAGGTGGGCTGGGCTGCTGCAGGTGGGCTGGTCCTGTAATCTGCCATATCAACCAGCACCTTCTGCCCCTAGTCAAGAAGCACTACGGCAGCCTAAACATCCACACTTGCCTCTCTTCCCTAACTCAATTATTCAGACAACTGATTCACAGGAACCTCAGTCATCCTCCACATTATTACACCTCTTCAAATATTAGATAAAATTGGCCCAAAGGCCTTAAAGTTACACAGGTTAAAACCAACAACAAACAAAACCAATGAACCTCCCAAATAAACAAAGAAAAGCCCAACAAAACAAAACAAATCCACAAGCTAAGAGGTTTTCCTTTAACAAACACTACAGTAGAAATCTCAGTTGCCTAGTGAGGGTCACATGCTCCAGACGCCTTACCAGCATTATGGACAACACTTAATTGGCACTATGTTGACCCAACCATGATCTCGTTATACTCCTCAAGCAACTGTGGAAACTTCTTTGTGAATGTTTTACTTACGGAGTAAAATAACCCAACTAAGTTTCTGTGCAAGTTTGTGAAACAAACCTTTCTAAAAAGACACCTTGCTATTCTACAGATAGAAAACACGTGAGGGAAACTGAAAGAGGAGGAAAAAGGAGTAGAAAACCTGTTGCTGATTCATGGAGATAGAATTAAAAAGCCTTAGAATGATCACACTTGTAAAGCAAGTCAGGCAGTCTTCCTGAAGCAGAATGAGGCAGAAAGGATCTGCAGGAAGCAACACTGAGCACAGCTGTGAAATGCTATTTAGTCAACTTCGCTCTCACTTAAGAGACCAAAATATACCAGGTAGGCGGTGCAGTGCCAGGGACACACTGCAGATCTACTGAAGTCCAGTCTTCCTAGCACTTGTATCAGGAGCCTTGAATTTTCAGTTCTTTGGATTTCTTTTCCCACTGCCATCCTTTTCACAACACCTCCAGTATTCAGAATCACAATGTAGAAAAACACAATAATGATATCAAAGGGGCAACATACAATGGGTGCTGTAAAGTGAGACAGAGAAGAAATTAAGAACACGTAGAGATAGATGTGAGGAAGTGCATTATAGAGTGGTCACAACTAAGTGGGCAGGCATGGTAACAGAATGAATTGGGGGAAGTTAGAAAACCCTTCCAAAAGGCAAAGACCACAACTGAGATGTAGAAGCTGAACCTGAAGTACAAAATTTTAACATCATTAAGGGTTATAAAATAAACCTGAGACAACTATCTCCTTGAAAATAAAGAAAATAGCTTTGCATTGATTTCATTGCATTTCAGCATAAACAGATTGCACAGAAAGAAATAAAGACAATAGCTCTACTCCAAATAATTTAAAAAAATGTTTTAGGTTTTTCAGAATCTTTTTTAATAAATGTGCTTTGTTCACAAAAGTAGTGACATAAAAGACAGAGATGCCAATACATGTTTTCTTACTTCTCCAGCACCTTAAGAATGAAAAAATGTCTTGCACAGTCATAATCGTCAAATATTTCATAACCTAGAAATAATATTCTTGCACCAAAGCCAAATATACAACTCCTGATATCACCACTTTATTATTAAGGGAGATGTAAGTATTTATGTAGATCACACTTTCCTCCTCCACCACAATCTACTGTCCCTTGTGAAAAAAAAAAAACAGTAAACCAAACGAAAAAAAGAAAAAAAATCCCCACAAAACCAAATAACCAATAAACTCACTTTGGGCATTTAGAATGATCAGCAAGAAAACCAAGCTGTTATCTCAGGTCCCTAAACCACAGTGCTTACACCAACCTTCCAAAAAGGATTAAACTTTAAATCTTAATATTTAAGCTATTTTGGGGGATAAATCTTGATCTGAGTTGCATTTCTTTGTGTATGAATCACAAACCAATTTACAGCAATCAATGCCAACACAGAGGTTTGATGGTGTACTAGTTTTTAAATTGAGTATCAGTTAAAATACTAGGCACACTTTGAAGAATGCACATATTATCCTCCCATAAACAGCTGAATTTACAGCAGCAATATTTTAACATGAGCACTGCTGGAATCAGTGGTTAATTGGGAAGAAAGGTTTTCAATGACAAAAAATTAAATGAAAATACTGACTTAAAGCCAATTTTGAAGCCATTGTGTATTTCATTAGAGATCTACTCTCTGTAACAAATGTTAGCAAGTGAACCATAACTCTTGTATGTCTAGTCTTAATTTTTTCTTTTTACAAATCAGAATATAATTGTTTGGTTTGTATAACTACCATTCAGACTGAATAACACATTTGAATTAGCTATTTGGGAATGCTTTAAATTCAAGAAGACACAAAAAGCTTATGTTAAAGAATACAGCACCAGAGTCCAGATCACACTTGAGTGTAAGCTGGACCATGTGATTACTCTATGTAGGAAGTACTATAAAAGAAAAACAGGTAGGTCAAACTGTGACACATTCAGTGCAAAACTTCAATGGAAGGAAGGAGTAAGTTTCATTTTTGTAGCAACCACTGTCAAATCCACACTACAACTTCAATTTATCTAGCAACTTTCATATTATAAATACAACATGGTGGTTTAATATGGTGTAAGATATTTCATCACAATCACCTGTGAAACTGTATTAGTATTTTCTTACCAATTTTCAGAAGTCAGAAATAAATCATGATCTGGCACCTAGGTCAAATCATTTACTACTAGGCACTTACATACTGATTGAAGAGCCTAATATCCAAATATGAAAATTCTGGCCATTATTTTTACATGGAGGAAAATCTAAGCTAAACCAATAAAGAATTCTCTTTTTTTAACCAATGAACAGAATTGATTTTTCATGGAAAAACTCACAGATTCATTACACAAGTGAAAAACTTAATAGATATGAAAATAGATGTTTCATCTCCTTACAGTGCAGACCAGTTTTCAGTCTGAACAGGGGATTTTTGGGTCCTAATGAGCAAATAAATAACGTCACTTGTGTGGTCAGAATTACATGGCTTTATGCAAATATGTGTATCCTTGAAGAACTTGTACGGTTATGTTCCTTCTTACAAAGTCAGTTTGTAGTCACTGGCTAACTTAGAAGGTCTACAAATAAGGACAATTCAAGAAAAAGTTGTTTCTTTTAAAATGCATAAATAATTTACTTTAAAACATGACAAAACCCACCCTGTTCCCTCAAAAAAACATAGTTGGAAGAGAATACAGAACACCATAGTTGGGGAAATACTGACATACGTTAGTGCTTGTATACTCATAAAACTGCAAAACATATTCCAGCTTTGAAGTGAAACATCATTGTCTAGACGTACCATACTCCTCTGGGGGGAAAGCCTCTTCAGAAATTGCTATTTATGCAATGAAATTACACAGTATGTATAACTGTGGATGAATATATTCCAGTGTTTTGGTGTTACGTCAAAAGGGCTGCAATAAACATAAAATCAAATGTGCAAGCATTATAGTTTCTCCAGCCCAGGCTTAACCAGAATGAAACAAATTTTGGAAGAAAAAAGTTTTGTTCCATAATTAAGAAGTGAAGTTTGTAACCATGTGTCTTAACCTATCTGCACATTTAATTAAAGTGCAAATTATTTCTTCCTACATATACTTCTCAGAAGCCCACCAACTCCAGTGCCTTAAGCTCAGCCACATTGAGTTCAAATACTGAAACAACATTTAACAAATTAAATAGAATTCACACTTCACAGCACTAAAGAAAAGAATGGTACCTTTCTGGAAAAAAAAAATAGTGATACAAATCTAAAGAAAGTAACAGCAATTTATGCTATGACATGAGTCATTTGCATAAAACTTGTATTTTTTCACTTTCATACAAGAATAAATTTTAAAATTCAAAAGTAGAAAAAAATAGCAAACTCTGTAAACCTTTGCATTTTCTTTATGCAAACCGTTTTTCTGTGTTGAGCCCGTGTTAGTATAGCAAAATTAGTTAAGCAAGAGGTTTGACTGAAAGGGCATTTCAATGACTACATTAACTTAGAAGCAATATAGGATCTTCTAGCTCATAGAAAGGAATCGAACTAGACTGGCTTTCTCCAGAGTCTGAGTCATAGGGAGCATCAGGGAGCTCCATAAAACCGTAAGCTAGCTGTTCATCTTCTGTGTCTGACCGAACATAGCAGGCAGTGTTGGAATACTCCTCATCCTCTATGCTGTTGAAATCCTGTGGGATATACAACATTCCTGGGTAGTTCCTGCTAACTAAGTCACTTGTTGTTTGAAGGGAAGTTTTCCTAAATGCCATCAGATGCATGTGAGAAAACTTGGAATACTTGAAGCGTTTAAAACCCAAGGACTCTATGGCAATTTTCCAGCTTTTCATCATCATAGCCCGGCGATTCTGATGAGATGAATCGGGAGTTATTACGAGCAGTAAGCCATTTAATACGAGCAGTTCATGTGCCTTCTTGCAGCATATCCATCGTTGATAGGGTGATGGAAAGTAAGAAAGAAGGAGCGAGAAAACAACAACATGGAACAGTTCTCCAGGTAGAGAATCAATGGGATTTTTCAGTTGCTTAAGGAAGGCATCTATAGCATCTTGTGCCAGTTGAAGAGGTTGCTGAATTTGAAGATTTAGGAAGTCACATTTATATACGCTCTGGTGGAGTGATAAAAACAGAAAACCAAACATCAAAGTTAATTTAAAGAGCAAATACAACCAAAATCCACAGAAAAATCAACGATTCCATTAAAGATATGTTAAACCTGAACATTCCTCTTGCTCTTAAATCAATCTTAAAAGAAAAATTTAACACATATGCAAAATCTTAGATTTGAAGTGTTTTACTAGAGATTTGATAGCTGAGAACAGTTAATTAAAAAAGAAAAAAATTATCCCCTAAAGAAAAAGGGGATAAATCTCACAACTATCTCACAAATTATTTAAGAAATCAGAAGATTGCTTGTGTTTTTACAGGTGCTGAAAGCCTCTTATAAACCTAAAATAAGTAATTAGAAACTAAATTTGATACCTCAGAATTTCTACAAGTTCTTTAAAAGGAATGCAAAAATCTCAGTAGTTTGGTCACTTGAAAAGAAGTGTCATTTTTTTACTGGCAAAGACACAAGCAATAAGGCAATATGGATTCTGAAGTTACAAAACTGATTTGCAGCAGGGAGATAGATAGATCCGTGTTTTAGCTTTGCTCTAGCTCCAAGTGTAGTGGTGCACATTCGGACAATTATCAAAGTATGCTATGGACTACAAATCATCTGTCAATCATTTGTGCACTCAAGCTATCAAAGACTAGAAATGACACCACAATGCAACATACAGAAGAATAAACTCTTAACATCCTTAATCACAAAGCATTCAAAAAGTAAATGCTGGTGCTTCAGTGAACCTAAGTTTTGACACTTGGTCCAAAAGGGGGAGGGACTTTCCACAAAAAAAAGGTAGTAAGATACCATGTTGCAATCTGATAGCAACAAAAACTGTTCTTTAATGCCTAGAAAATGTGCAGTGAATGACAGATATTAAACAGGTAAGCAAATATGAAAACAGACACAAAACATTCTGTGGAACACATCCGAAAGGTGGAATTAAATCTCTTGCATTTAAATACCACGAAAATAGTAATAATAGAAAAATAGTAGAAAAAGTGTGTTTTATGAAGCAATATTCAAAAAAGATTACTAGAACACTGTTGCAAGGATATTCTTAAAGGAATTAATATGCACAATTGTTTTCAAGTAGAAGAGAATGTTATTTCTGTTCATTAAAAAAATCACATTCTCTTCCAAGAGTAAGCAGAAAATTACAAAAAGTAATCAATGTTCAAAAAAACCTGATTAATTTTTTTGTTAGCTTTAATCTTGGCCTTCAATATGCAAAGATCCAGAAAAAGAGTTGTACTATGTGGCTATAAGCAAGAAATTTTAATTGCAACCATTACACCTGTAGGGCTATATTGTTTCCCTGTAATACTGAGAACAGGAAATTACAGTAGCAATTTCATTTTATCTTCTAGTAAGTTTTAAAAGGAAGAAGCATTTTGAAAACTGATTGTTCAGAGTGATGTGCTAACTTCACTTAGAACTTCAAAACTTCAAGAGTTAAAAAGTTAGTGGTCACACAAATACAGCTGAAAAAACCAATTCAGACTGCAAGTATTTCTGAGTAGTGGAGAAACACAAATTAGTAATGCAGAAATAATGTTAAAGACAAATTCAGGACTAAGGCACATTTCAAGTGGAATCTGTAATCAGCTTTAGGACAAAAATGCTGCTAAACTGGAATTTGCTACTAAACTTTTGTTATACAAGTCTTGAACCAATGTTTAAGTCCCCAGAGACACTGGAACAGCAGTTATATCTCAGTGCATCCACCGACATTTAAGAACACGATCCTACTTATGAGAATAATTTGCACAGATATCTCATGGAATATTCTGAGTGGGAAGAGGCCCTCAAATATTGAGAAATATATCCTAATTTTTAACTCCAGTACCCTTCCAGCCACTTTTTTTTTTTTTTTGTCTCAGACTATGTTACTCCAATACAACATCTAGTGCACACTCTAGTCTCAGTTTCCATCCTTCTAGCTTCCAAAAATGTATGTTTCCCTCAGTGTACTTTACAGCAGGTCACTGGAAGTGAGTGCACGGTGCCTAACTAAAGAAAATGCTAATCTTTTTTTGGTAAGCAGTTTCCCTCTCTCTCAAAATCCTTCAATGGAAATATATTTCCATATTCTACAGCTTGCATTCTCTTTATGTAAAACAGAGATTCTAAAAATTTTGAAGTCAAGACATTTATCCTTTAGTTACATAACTAACATTTCAGTTCCTTTCTTTTTATTTCCACAATTACATCCTTCTTATTCCTCCTGAAGTATTACTCAACTACTTAGTATATATCCAAAGCATTTCTATATGAAGGTGTACACTTTTTTATTAAAGAAAGAACTATTTACCCCTCTAATCAACATTATTTAAGAAATTCGCTTTGTAAGAAGCCTCTGTCCTTTAATTTGTTTTAACAGGGACTTTAGTACCTTACCTAAGAAATCTGCTAAATCAGAAAATGTTACCAGTTTATTTTATTTTCAGCTTTTATCTCATCAAGATAAATTTTTCAAGTCAGGAGATGACATTAACTTCAATAATAAACCTCTGGCTGTTATTCCAAAAACCTTTAATCAGCCCAGGCAAGTGCTGGTGTAAAGATAAATTTATTCAGAAGGTTATGGTGCTGATGCAGCTCAAAGTAAAGTCATCTTCAGTACATCAGGGCTCATTAATTCTATTTCGGAGGTAGGACTAAGCTTATTCTAGCAGATGCCTTTGACTGCTTAAACTGTACTCCTTGTCCCTCCAAGAGCACTTGCTAGCCTTGCTCCAAGGTGCCCTGAACAAGCCAAAGCATCCAAGAGAATCAACGATGTTGGTGAGCCTGAGACAGGCATCAGAGTAAGCATGTGTGTAACCGCATGTACATTAGCACTCTGGGAAGCTCCTCCCATGAAGCTACGGCACTAACCATGTTAGACCATCAGAAATCAATTACCTTATTGTTCCCTTCTGCTGGAAGAGAATCTAAAGAACTGGTCAGAACATAGAAATTGCATAGTTCCTCCTTTAAATCCACAGAAGTTACTTTTTCAGGACTATTCCCAATAAAGGTTTTGGTCATTGTACATTTAAATTGATTTTCATGAGAACAAATATAGCTTTCTTTTGAAAGCAGAACAGATTAGAAGATAAAAAAATATTAACTAGGCGTACTCAAAAATTAATGTTTAGGTTCAACTCATGTAATGTTAGGCTGCCACTATAGGCACTGGAGAATTATTCAATACAGAACCCAATTCACCTCACCATTGAACAGCAGCTATTTAGGTTTAACTATTTTTAATAGTTCAGTGGTATTCACTGACTCTAATTAGAACTTAGAACCTACGATGTAGACACTGAGGATCTATATATCATAGCTAGAAATTCACTTGCCATGTATTACCATCTTAAATGCAAGACTGCCATTCTGAAATGGCTGTGGCATGTGTCTTTTTTACCTCCCGTGTCATGCTTAGCAGCCCTACACAGTCCTACACCCTCCAAAGTGGGAAAGCAATTATGATGCCTATGTTTCAAATTAGACAAGGCAAAATCTACTCAAACTAACACTGAATTGCTTTTGAAAGCAATTTATCAGACTCAAATTTTTAAAGAACATCTTTCAGTATCTCTCAGCATGTATGCAAAAATACATATGAGGTGTTAATGGACTAAGCATGGTAACAAAAACAAACTACCAAGCATTTAGTATTAAATCACACTGCAGCAAATAAGAGAATATTATTTTCCAGTTAAGTTTATTATTTCACCTGTACGCTTCTTTTCACCTCTCCGCTTCTAAAGAGGGTTACCTTAGGCCATGGATTTTAACAAAGCCTGATTTTTAACTGTAGGTAGTCAAGGTGTGTACAGTCAAAGGCTTTTCTGTTTTCTGTCAGAAATGTATTTCTGTGTCTTTTAAAAAAGTTTATTCCATTTCATCCTTTTGCATGGTTAATAAATGGAATTAGTGCTGACAGAAGTTGGGTCAAGAGCAGAAGACAGACAGAAGATACGATTACAGCAGAATTAAGGCATTTGAGAACCTCAGTGCCCAGAGAAAATGAGGCAATTTACCCCCAATATGCTGATAAATTTGTCCTCTGGATTTTGGAAGATTAAAAATATTTATAGCAATAAATAGAAATGCTCCCTTATAGTGCACTTCTGATTACTAAATGTCCCCAGAAAAACTCAATAAATACAGCCACTGATCATTTCCTTCTGTCAGTGAATGCAGCTTCTGAGAGGTTCTTGCCTAAGCATAAGCCTACTTAAACGTTGTTTACACCTTTTAAGATGCAAGGACTCATCTGAAATAGCATTAAAAGATGGCTACTAAATTTTTTTAATTATAAGATTTATAATGCCATTATAAAGGCACGGCTCTGGGATAAAAATCGTATCTTTAAAAGAAGACACAACTTCAGAGGCTGTTCGTGGGAAAGGATGTGTTTAGTTCCTACTAAAACAGACATTTAGAAAGTGTATAAGTATTAAACATACTTTTTTACAGTAATTTTGAGGCATTCCACAAATCTGAGGATCAAGCTTATATTAAATACAGCAAACATTACATACCTCAACAGCTGGAACAATGTCTATGCCAACTGTCAGAAATTCTTCAAACTTCAGAAATGGATTAAAGCAGCTACCAACATCAAGTAATCTGATCTTTCCCAAGGAGTGAAGGAACCTAAGAAGCAGCAAGAATTAAGTTTTATCAAATGTAACTTTTAAAGCTGTATTCTGTGCTACAACTGCAGGTACCAATGCAAAAGATTCTCACAGAACACCACAGTAGTGACTAACAGAAGTGAATGACTTACTTCAATTGCTGAGATACCTAAAGAACCAAACTCCATCAACAAAAGCAGATGGTCCTCAAGCAAAAGAGTTTTGTTCAGAGCAGCTGTAATACTATTAACTTGTGCACTTTTAGTAAGTAAATAAAATGGTAAATTTTGTGTCCACTAGACAGGATTTCTCACATTTTTTTGTGTTTCTCACTTAGCTTTTTGTAGTATTTACTGATTTTGAAGTCACAATAGACACCAGAGTTAAAATTTCATGAGTTGAAAAGGGAAACAGAGAACAGCTACATAAATTGCCTCATTTACAAGGCTGTAATCTAAAAAAATTCCATGATGATTTGTAACATCTCAGAATATCCAAAATTCATTAACAGAGAAAAACAAAGTCACAGCTTTCACAGGGACTTCACAGAGATGAGAATGCTAATTACCTTCCAGAAAGATTTTTTTATTTTTTTGCTTCAAGTTTCTGTAGCCAAAACCTATTGGCATCTCCAAATTATAACTTGTCATGTTTCTGGGAAAGGCTTAGCTCTGGAGAGGCAGTTAACGGCAAACACTTTCAGAAACAGAGGTACAGAGCCAATGGAGTAAAACCAAGCCATGGCTGTACTCTTAGCAACAACAAAGCAGAAAGGAAAAAAGCCTCTTAAGCAGCAGTAAGAGATCTGGGCTCTCTGGGCTCCTTCTAGACTCCCAGTAACCTACCAGATGGAGGATGTTGGAAAAGCAAGAGAAAATGTTGCATTTGGCAAAATAATAATGGCAAGTTTAAGCATTTTGCTTCTACATGGATATCCAGGGCACACTTCTCTCAAAACACCACCATGACCAAGGCAAACAGTGCAATTTACCTTTAAGTTAAAGCTGCAAATACTACCAAGCTAACATGTAAGTCAATCAGTACAGAGTGAGATTTCAGAATGAAGATGAAAGCAACAATTTTTCCAGGCTTGGAAAAGGAATTTGGATATTGAGTAGGCAGATCCTAATAGCCATAAATCACAAACATGGACTGAAGTCAAGTAGTGTCTCTTCCCACATAAGGATAGTATGAGGTTTCTCAGACCAGTGTATCTCCTTGTCTAGCAAATGGAGACACTAATGGCAGATCCTTCCTCATTCAAACCCCAAATGTATGCCTGTATATATGCTTGCATTTTGTATGAGAGTCCAATATGGTAATAACAAATCAATGGACACATGGGACCACAGGAAGCATAAAAAGAGGAAACAGGACACTACAGTGCAGAGAAAACTTTGCATAAGAAAGAGAGAACCTCTAGAGAATGAAACATGTTCCCTTTAAAGTGTTCAGCGAAATACTTGTACAGATTAAAATTAAGCAGCAAATCCCAGAAGCCTCTAATTTCCAGGACAGCCACTTCATCTATGGTAAAGAAAAAATCACTGCGATGTATTCTGTCTTCCTATTTACAAAAGCTACCTTATTTATATATATTTATATATTACTTGAGAGAGGATTATATATGGGATGAACAGAACTATTGTCTTTACAGCTACCAGAGTAGAACAAAGAGTCACAGGCTTAGTCACATGGACAGACAAACCCACAACTCTTACTTGTAGTGTGACATGACCACAATGGAGGGACAGTCTTTAAACACCGTGTAGGTTCCCCCATATCCCTTGTACCAAGTTTGACACTTCACTACTAGATCAGTTGTAGACATGAAAAAGCATTTCAGGAGAGATCTCTGCTTCATGTAATACACAATACACTTTCTTTCTGAAAAACTCTGTAATTTCTTCTGTAAGGCATCAAGAAAAAAAAAAAAAAATTTGATTTCTCTTGGCAGTAACTTAGACCAGTTATACCTTGTTGTTCAAGGTCTGTAAGGCTACTAAGAACTTACTATTGTTTGTAGCTTACTCAGGTAAATATTATCAAACTTGCCTTTGCCAGATGTGTCTTAAGGGGTGCGTATATTTTTCAAGTTTTGAGAATGTAAATAAAAATCATCAGCACTCAGTATACTAACAAATACTTTAAAAGTAATTAATAAAAATTCTATATTAACTCCTTTCTGTACACATTAGAACAAAAGGGAAGGCTACAAACAACTGGTAGCTCTGTAACAGTCACTACTAACTGCAGAAAGTATGAAGACAGAGATCAAAGAGAGAGCAAAGACGTACGAAGAGAGAAACAATGCTTTATCCTGACAATGCCTCACAGTGGTAGACAGCTTTAAGGCACGTATGATCACCAAACCTATTGATTTAAACAAACATGAGAGACACAAAAGACACTAGCTCCCAAGGACAGACTCACCTTCTAATAACATTAGTGACATGTCATTCTGTCCCTAACTGATATTAAACCTAGCTTCAAGTACGTGCTGAATTGCTGGCATGTTGAAATCAAGGGAAAAAAATCTCTTTACACAACAACAACAACAAAAAAAAAAACCCCAAACACTATTGAAGGAAGTTCTAAGAACTAATCTATAAAGAATATGAAACAATTATAACTTTTATAGATTCTACACTTATGCTTTCATTATTTCATTGTACTTGCAAAATATGAGTTTTTTTCCACCACACATGGAATAGTCACAAATATGGCATATGTTACTTAGAAAAAAAAGACAAAAATTGGGGGTGGGAGTTTAGAAATAAGAAAGTTAGTCTTGGATGCCAAAAATAAAATTTTTATTGATTGAAGGTCACCAACAAAATTAAAACTGTTGTTTGGAAAATACCTCAAGGATACTACAAGCTCTGCAGAGCCAGTCATCAGAAAGCTAGCACATTAAAAGTTAAGGGTTGTAATTCCAAATTGCTTTTGAAGTGTGTAATTGGAATCAAGAGTTTCTCTGCAATTATTTATGAAGAGAAAGTTTTAAGTACTCTGATATTTACATTTGGCACTTAGTACTTACATAAGCAATTGACTTTTCAACAGTGCTGAACAGTCATTAGATTCTAACTTAATTAACATCTCCCTTACTTCACCTCAAGGTTTAATATAAATTGCATTGCACACCAATGACATACTTAAGTGAAATTGCTCTAGCACTAAAATGAAGATGACTAAGTTGTCATTCTCAAGCAATTTTTTATGGCATTCACCAAAATATACTACAACATAAACAGCTCTTGAAATGTGTATATATTCACATGAAAATTCCCTTTTTTTAACTATTAAAAATACATCAGACTGAACTAACCTGTTATGGTGAAAAAAATGTCAGGGTAAGCTTTAACACTCAAAAAAGAGGAAAAAAGTCAAAACAAGCAAAACTTACTCTTCTGTCATAGCTTCATGATTTGTCAAGCCAAAGCTTGGCAAAGGATCTTCAATCTTGGGAGTCTGAGGAACATTTAAAGCTGGAGTGGTCTTAGAAGCAAGAAGTGCTCTTTTTTCATCTTTCTCAAGTGCTTTTCTTTTTCCACCATTCTGAAAATATTCTCGGCATACACTGAAAAGACAAAGAGAAACATGCCCCAGGAAAACTGAATGCTCTTGTTAGTCACTACTACAGCTAACACACATACCAGAGGGTTAAGAGCTAAAAGTGTTGTAAGCTTTTAAACAAATCTGGGTTTTATTTCAACTTTGGTAAATCAGCTTAAAAAAAAATGTGATACACCCAACAACACAAAATCAAGTGATAGTTTGCCATAAGTCACAGCTGAGTAAACAGGTTCAAAATACTTTCATCTGGATCTGGACTTTAAAAGTAAGACAGCAAAGTCTTGTCAGAATATCACCAGAAGGTAAACTTCATCTCAGTTTTTCACTATAGTGCACAGAGTCATCAACTAGCTCCCTGTCAACACAAGGTTTTGAAATGTGTGTCTTCCTGGCACATAAACTGGGGGGGGGGGGAAAACTAATCCAGATTTATGCATCTTACATCCAGCAGCTGTATTATTGTGGAAGACATATTTTAGCTTTCAGTTTTTCCCCCATATTTATTTATTTTTCTTATAGGAACCAGAACAAAATAATCTAATCATACTTGAACAGAAATATTAGGTAGTTTAAAGAAATTAATGTTACAAAAGAAGTTAAACGGCACTTGCATTCCTCAATCAGAAGTCGGTATTAATGTATGAGAAGCAAGCACTATGTTTGAGAATAACTGAATTTCATCCACAAAACATAACTAGAACTGGAAAAAAATTGTTGCTGTGAAATTAAAAAGCTGGACTCACCCTGCAAAATTCAGTTTTTTAAATTAAATTTTGTCATCCAAGTATTTGCATGGAAATGTTAACAGAAATAATACTTGTTTGAATAATGCTTTCTGAACAATTCATTCATTTCTTGACATTCACTCCATTTTCCTCTAACAAAATTGCAGAGGTTTGAAGGAAACATTCCACAAAACATAAATTCAAGTGTAGTTTAATAATATCTTATACAAAGCAGAAACAAGATTATGACACTTCACAGATTTAAGGATGGACACGCTGGTATGATGGTGCATTTAAATCACAAATAATGACAAGGACTTGGTATACACAGGGCTTATCTAAGGTTTGATAATATTTTAGGCATCAAATATACCCAGTCTCTTCATCATATATGATGTGAAGGACAATGAAAAAAAAGTCATTGGAGTGGCACTGAGTTTCTTTGATGGAAACATACACAAGCAAGTGCAGATAGAAGTAACTTTACCCCAAGACAGGTAGGAAAGAAGCACCTTGAGTCAGAAATGTGTAACCACAGATTGGGTCAGGTTAGAAGGAACCCCAGAGGGTCATCTGCTCCAAATTCCCTGCTCAAGCAGGGTCATCCCAAAGCTCATGGCACAGAATTGCATCCAGAGGGTTCTGGAATATTTTCAGAGAGGAAGACTCCACCTCTCTGTGCAATCTGTTCCAGTGCTCAGTCACCTGCACAGTAAAGAAGTTCTTCCTCATTTGCAGTTGGAACTTCCTGTGCATCAGTTTCTGCCTGTTGCCTTTTGTCCCATTGGCTGGCATGACCAAGCAGAGCCTGGATCCATCCTCTTGGCACCCTCCCTTCAGATACTGAAAGACATTGATGTTCTCAGTTGTTCTTTCTTGAGAAAGAACAGGCCCAACTCCCTCAGCCTTTCCTCTTAAGACAGATGTTCCAGTCTAGGCTGCAATACTGCCAGACATACAGACAGCAAAACTATAGCAACTCCATCCATTAGAGACTGGAAAGATGTGTATGGAAACACAACAATTCTAAAATTATTTAAGTATAAGAAGGCAGTAACTTAACTTAGCAGGAAAGAGATTTTAAACAGAACAATAAAGAAATGAGAACCCTAGAAGAAAAACACTTGCATTACTGCTGGTATGCTAATTAAAGTGTATTTTACACATTGTATTATTTATTTATATGCATGTGATCAATTTAGAACTATTTAGTTCTGTGTGTCAATTAGTCAAAGAAATAAAACTTGGAAAGAAATATCTTTTTTGTCCATTTATCTGCATCACTTGGTTAGCACCCTGCAGTCTCTTTATTATTATTATAAGTCTTTTTTTCTCATTACATCTCCTAAAACATACAGAATCAACAGCAGTTTAAGTCATGTTGCACTGACATGTAAGACATGAGAGAATTCTCAGCCTTGGAATAATGTGTTCTTTTTTTTTCTCAACTATTCATGTTATCAACCTTTTAATTCCCTAGAAGGGTATGCTACCCAGCTTAACACTTAATGAGTACAGGAGAACCACCTACTTGTAAACTGCAAATTCCTCTTGTCTTGAGATGCCATTTCTTCCTCATCCTTGGTACCAATGCAAATGAGTTTTTCCCATTCTTCTACCCCTGTCAAGTCAACTGAGTTCTCATAATTCTATATTCTTTATAACAGGCCTTCCTCATTTGCACATAAGACAAAGTCAACCACAAAGAGAAGCATCTCCTACTTCTGCATTTTTCCTGGTGGACAACCACCCAGTGCCACAGGAAGACTCAAGAATGGATAAAATTCTTCACATTCAGATCCCAGGCTCTCCATACTGGTGCAGTACCACAGTGTACCAAAAAACCCCAGCCAAACCCACCCAATCCAAACAAAAAAACCTCAGCTCACACAGCACTTCATAGCCACTGAGGGTTATCTTCCCTTTACACTTTTCTGATTTCACAGTCATTCTGGCATGATTACTGCATGTTGCCCTTTCAGCTCCCGAGCTCTCAGAGGAGTTGTCTTTGTACTCCCCCTGTAGAAGTGACCTCACACCTCCTGTGGGGTAACAGGAGGCACATGGGCTCTCACTGCATTGGTAGGTAGCAGAGATAATGCACTCTTGTAGCTTACCCCATGGTAACTTGTAGATGTAGCCAGATATTTAACTTCACAGCCATTAAAAGCCATCATTGATCACTCTGGTTTTGAGTATGCAGCTATGTAAGACTCTACATTTAACAACTGTCTCAAGTAAGGAACAGCATCTCAATTATCTACATAGCGAAAATTAAAGAATCTATTTTATAGGTGTAAAAACTGGCATGGCTCCATTTTTAACTGACAATGAAACATTCATTCTCTGATGACACAATATTAGCTCTACAATTAACATACTTGCTTGTGAAGAATTGTGCAATGCAAATGCTATCTGAGCTGACACTTGCTACAGCTCACACAAAGCTGTGAAATAAATATTTCAGGTCTAAACTGTTTCAGTTTCTTGGATGAGGAGACAGGTTAGGTTTCTGGGTGAGGTGTGCAGTACATGTCTTTACTTTAAAAAAGAAATCAAAAAATGAAATCTTTGTATTTCTTCAGTGAAACTTATTTTCCATATTTCAAATCTCAAACACTAAATAACCTGTTTCAGTTGACTCCCCTGCTCTGTCTGCCATTTGGGTTGGACACATAAAGGAAGTCTCAGAAAAAGCCAACATGAATACATATGATAAAAGAGAAGCTTTGTTTTCAAAAAGAAAGACTAAATTCATGAGTTTCAATAGAATATAAAATGAAAAAAAAACATGAGGAGGACATTGCCAAGAAACACTATATGAAATTTAAAAAACATAACAATCATTAATTAATTCTTCTGCTCAAGTAATAATGAACAACTAAATTAAAGCTGGTATGATCAACTTTTATCATAGCAAAATGCAGTTTTTGATAGTTGTAGCCAATGCTTGAGGATTTCAAGCACCCAGTTTTATTGACTGACTCTTTCCTTCTGCTTTATAATGAGGAAAAGGTGACCTTGACTCATGTTCCTTAGAACATTTACTAACCAAAACCTAATGCTGAAGATGGTTTTCAGTGAGGGTACAGAGAAATAGCAAACTTCCCTTCAGAGCTGAAGCAATGTCTGGACTTCTCATCATGGTTTTTGCTGCAAAACATATCTCCCCTCCCTTTCACAAACTGAGAAACAAGTTTATAAACGCCCACTCTCACAGCTGCTAGCCTGAAAAAAAAAATTGCAAATGCTTATACAGGTTTAACCCATTCACCTCCCAACCTCCAAAGTGAAGGGAGGGAGAAGTCTCAACTGCCCTTGTACACATTAATCATACCTAGAAGAGCAGTCAAGTTTCCCTTGGACTAAAAACATTTCCTGATTGTCATATGCACCCAGCTTCAGGTTAAGGAAATAGAATGTTCATCATAGGTGAGAATACCAGGTTTCTCAGTGTGAAATATCATAATTTTTTATCAGCAGAATTGTATTTTTTTAAACTTCAAGTTGAGAAACTTGTATATAATACGTTTTTTCCACTTTGTTTTTGATATTTGGTCTCAATTCTAAGAGTTTGAGACATATTCCTTTTGAGAAACGCAACTAGATCTGTAATCATATGTTTCTCTTGGGCTGTGGCCACCCCAAACCAGTTTCTGAAGGCAGTATCTTTTATTGCCAGAGGATTCAAAGAACTTGAAAATAGTCAGCAGTTATCATATGATCACTGCTTTAATTAGCTCTTGTGCTGAACAAACAAATTATTTTCTTGTCAGAACAAAGTAGTTATAGAATCATAGAATATCCTGAGTTGGAAGGGATCCATTTAGGGTCACTGAAGTCCAACTCCTAAACCAGAAAATAACCCCAAGAGTCACACTATGCGCACAAAAGTATTGTTCAAACACTTCTTGAACCCTGTCAGGCTTGGTGCTGTGGCCACTGAGGAGTCTGTTGCAGTGCCCAACCACCCTTTGGGTGGAAAACCTTTTTCAAATATCCACCCTAAAGCTCCCAACACAACTGCAGGCCATTCCCTTGGGTCCTGTCACTGGTCACCACAGAGATCAGTGTCTGCCCTTCCTCTTCCCCTCACAAGCAAGTTGTAACTGCAATGAGGTTTCCCCTCAGTCTCCTCTGGGCTGAACAGACCAAGTGACCTCAGCCACTCCTCAAAAGGCTTCCCCTCAAAGCCCTTCACCATCTTGGTTGCCCTCATTTGGACACTCTCTTTCTTATGTTGTGGCACCCAGAACTGCCCCCAGCACTGGAGGTGAGGCTGCCCCAGAGCAGGCCAGAGTGGGACAATCCCCTCCCTTTCCCAGCTGTGATGCTGGGCCTGATGCCCCCAGGACACGGGTGGCCCTCCTGGCTGCCAGGGCACTGCTGGCTCAAATTCAACTTGCCATCGGCCAGGAGGACCCCCAGGTCCCTTTCCCTGGTGCTGTCTTCCAGTATTTCATTCCCCAGTCCATCCATACCTCCAGGGTTGCCCCATCCCAGGTGCAAAATCAGGCACTTGTCTTTGTTAAAATTCATGCAGTTGATGATTGCCCAGCCCTCTTAATTTGATGAGGTTTCTCTGGAGGGCCTGTTCAAGGGAGTTAAGAGCTCCTCACAATTTAGTATCATCAGCAAACCATGCGTTCAACAGCAAAAAATTAAAACTGTCATATAAATACAAACACTAAACATTGTCCTCTCCCATTTTAAATGGCTCCCCTCCTGTTTGCCACCTTCCTCAGTTCCATTCTCCTTGCAGTGAATTGCTCCATTAATTGCATTCATCAAAAGCACCTGCAAAACAGTGTTGGAGGGACTTACAAACACTCATTCATTCAACCTTGCAAATAAACAGGATCAGCTTTCCAATTCTAGCAGAGATCTGTTATTCTCAAAGATTCTCTAATAGAGTCCTTAGCCTTCTCTTCTTTTGACTAGATAGCTCCAGTTTCTAGAAAAGAACACAAAGGCTTTTGTGGAAAAAATAGAAGGTTTTTGATAATTTCTTTATCTTTCTTGGAGTTGAGCTGCTGTTTGTTGCTTTCTAAATGCAGTGGCCAAGGTGATATTTTGGCTAAGAGCAATGCTAAATAAAGCCAGAGTAGTACTTTACATATCTTGTGGACAATCTCATTAACACACTCAAGTATGGTATTTACCTCTACTGCAAAAGCATCCCATGACCACTTCACATTCAGTTTATGGCCAGCATCAGAATCCAAATAGTTTTTTTAAAGACTTGACACAATCTTATTCCCTGGCTTTTATTTGTACAGTTGATATTTAATACAGAAGATAATGTTCAGTATAGTTTATAATTGTATTAATTTTAATTCTACTCTCAGAGTAATAGTTTCTCTCCTTGGTCTCATTTCCAAATTTAATAAATACACTTTACTCTGGAAGACTGCTAATAAAAGTAAATGATTAGTTATGGATATAGGGAAAAACTTTTGACAGTATCCTTCTCAGTAAACGATGTTTTTAAGATAAGCTTCTCACATCTATTCTCTGCAATGTTCCCAAGCAGTTCTGCACTCACCAGTCATTAACTTTATCAGAACTGCATTTCTTTGCTCATGAAATAGTCAAAATACTTTTTTTAAAAAATGCAGGTCTAGATAGTGTTTTGTCATGATTATTAGAAGAGCAGATTTTATTTTTTGCTCTTTAAAAGAACAGCCAAGTCAACCCAAGCCTTAACACTGACGCAAAAGCAACAGAAAGAAGCAAACCTGCTGGTCTGGCTTGTTCTAACTAGAACTAGAACAGGCTGGCATTCATTGTCCATACAAAGGTTCACCAGCATATCTATGCCAGCAAAAATTAAAGAGTTACAACAATTATTCAGAGAAAACACCATCTTAACCTGTTTTAAGCTTTATATTGTAATATAAATGAAAGAGAAACAGAAGCGTTAATTTGCAAACACCACTTGCTACTCACATTCAATTTTCAAAATATATATAAAGAAAGGAAGAAACAGTTGAGTGTTGGCATTTTACAGCACCACTCAGGGGATCATAAACCTGGATCTGAAAGTGGATCAAGTTTTAATCCTGCTTGCCCCCTCCCTCTCATCACTTAACTGTTCTGTAATGTTTCCCTGAAACAACAAACAAAATTGGCCCTATACAACTCAGCATATGGCCACCAGCATAGTCTATCATGTAGTGCTTTCTATCTTTTACAGTTTCTAGGGTCTGGATACATGTTCTTTAAATCCACACTAATGAAGAAATAAGTTTTATGTCATCTAGTTTAAGAATTAATGTCAGAATTTTTCCAATGCCTTCAACTAAACAGCTAGAAAGACTTTTGAAAGAAAAAATTATTATTCTTGATCCTGAGAAGTACACATAGCTTCTCGAATGGTTATTCTACGCTGATTTATTTTATCAGATCCTAGGAGAATACAATGAAAATGAAGGAAAGAACAAAATCCCACCAAGTCTTTTGTATTTTTTTTCCCTTTTAATTAATGGAAAAAAACACTTCTCAGTTTCAGATCACTGAAAAGATCTTCCTTCAAATTAGAACAAAACTCAGTCTCTCCTTTCTCCAGGAGACATACACTGGTGGTTCCAAACTATTTTCATCACTCCATTCACAAATTAAAATTCATCTATTGTGAAACAGCTACCTTCCTGCTGTCATGGTAGCATAGCAATTACCATTGAGGAAAAGCTTTCACTTAAGTCTCATGCAGTTCTGCACCCAGGCATAAGGAGGAGTAACAACAATGGGACCTGCCACCAGCCTGGCACACCTCTTGGCCCCGTGAGAAGAAACAAAAAACTGCAGAACACAAAGTCAATTTGATATGTTCTGGTATTTAGCAATCCAGGCCTTGGTATAATCTGAGATGTGAAAAGTACCCTTTCTTTTTCTACTAATGTAAAAACTCCTGATCCCTTGACTTAGAAAACTGAAAAGCTGTGTGTTTTATCTGAAGCTTGATAAGACAGAGGATTTAAGTGTCTCTTAGCGGGTGGATTCTCTTCCTAATATGAGCTCAGGCTGCAAAGCCCAAACTGGACATTTACTTCAATGTTTATTTTGTAAATGATCAATAACAGAAACCAAGTGAGAGCCCCAAATCTTCTATATACAAGTCATCACTTTCCATAAGAAACATTATCCTACAGACTGTCGTACAGACTTGCCACAAGCTAAGGGATTACTGCTTAGCTGAAATTTAAGAACACACAGCTCTATTGAAAATGTTCCACATATTAGCTGACAATCAAATTGTAAGGAAATATCAAGCAATGTTCCATGGAATCTGCCCTGGGTCCACTACAACTACTTTTTCCATAGATAACCTGAACTGTGAACAGTCAGTTTCAGTTCCTTTTAAGTGATCTGAGAATGATGCCAAACCAGGGCAGGGGGGAAGGAAGATGCTGCAAGAAATCACAATATTAGAATTCAACATGATTCAAGGTAGTGTAATGTAGTAAAGAGAAATGTAAGTATCAGCATTTCCACAGAAATAATGAATAGCACAAATACAAGTAAACAACTAGCAACTCAGGAAGCCTGTAACACAGAAATAGGCAGCTGAGGATTACAAAGGAGCAGAAGTCAGTGCCATGCCAATTATCAAAAAAAACCAAAACAAGCACACAAACAAGAGAACAAAACCACCAAAAAAGCCAAACAAGACCCGAAATCAATAAAATATTAAACCCCCACCAAACAAGGTCAATAGCATAAACAAGAGTCTACTATAACCTCAATAAAATATATTTTATTTATCCTCAACAAAGCCATTGAAATGGTCCATCTATTTTTGGGCTTAGTTCTTTATAACTGAGACACCTCTCATGTAAATAGGATATAGGTGCACAAAGCATGTCCAGAAAGGCACCTATAAAGAAACACTTAACTACAATTTTTTTTTTTCTAAGCTAAAGAATAAAACATGGGTAAGTAAAGGAATGGATTTCAAATATTTGAGAGTTTATGCTAGGGAAAAACCCCCTCAGCTTATTATTATTTGCTCCATTTCCAGAAGCCACAGAACAGCTCAAGCTGCCACCAAGATCAATTGTTTCATAGTCTTCTCTTTTTTGTTTTATGTGCTCAAGAGAATTTAAATTTAACAATACCACATCTACTGTTCTTTGCTCAGCACTTTGCAACACTCACATGCAGGATCTAAAAACTAGCACACAGGATTACTTTTCGTTTTCTGAAGTCATTCCCTGCCTAATGGCAAGACCATTGATACACTCTCTCCCCATTTAAATCTCAACAGAATTTTGTTTTATTCTGCTGCACAGATTTCACAGTACGTTTTGGATGCCAGCTGTATGCAGAAATTCTGAATGACCAACATTTCTCCTCTTTTTACAATTTATTTTCCTCAGGGACTGAAATAGTTTAGCTCCTCATTTCATGACTTTACAGTTCAGATAGCCCAACAAAAACTAGATGTTTATGACTAGCAGGAATTTTAGAGTTTTAAATACATCTCCAACAAGTTTTACAGAGGTCAACTCTGTCACAGGACATTAAAAATTGAAAATTAAGCACCAGAGATCTGCATTTAGAGATCAAACACTGTTATATGTACAAATCAAACCAAACCACTGAAAATTAAACTTGAGTTACACTCACTGCATTTATTCAGCTTAGGTTCAAAAGCATGGAAAATTACTTCATAGGTTTATTTGCAAACAGCTTCAGTATTTGAGACAAAAATTTGTTTGTCAAAAATACTTCAAGAAAGGATCACCTAATAACAAAACATTTCATAAGCTATTTCCTTAGTAAGCTGGAACATTAAGAAAGTATTTCTTTAAGAAAGCAATGAATTATTAATATGCTATGAGACAAATGTTAAATATTGGCAAAAAGCAAAAAACAATTAAGCTTTGTATTGTAAATAATTGCAAGTAAAAGCATGCAATTGCCTGTTTCAAATACATTATTTACCTGCAACACCATTCAATTCGGCCTTCCCCTTCACAAGTTTTTGCCCAGTGATTATCTGCAAGGTTTTTCATTGCCACAGCATATTCACACAGAGTTTCCTCATCCTCACAGTGTTCACGCCAGATCTTATCAAAGTCTCCCACTAAACAAAACAAAACAAAACAAAACAAAAAAACTGCACATCAGATACAAAGTCTCTCATTATCTCATGGCAAAATCCCCTTCCAGTTAAAAAGTTGCATAATGCACCAAGAGATTACTTTACCTGCACATAACAAAAACAAGTTCTCCTTTCTCTAGTCATAAACACAAAATTCCAAGTCTTTAGGGCAGGAAGGGGCTGTCAGTTACTTGAGAAACTAGAAATATCAGTACATAGATTTTGTTCAGTTTGTGCTGTGAAATTAAAGTCCCTTTAGAAATGAAAGATTTAACTAGCATTCACATCCATGGCAAATACTGTAGATGACATTACATGAAGAACCCATGAAATTTAAATCCACAATATAGATTTCTTTGGGCATACTGAAAAAAAAAAAAACCAAAATGGAATTCAAACTCTCATTGATTGCTGTCCAATCTAGCCAGGCCCAGTAAATTAGCTTCTAGGGATAGCATTGAAAAATCAAACCAATTATGATCAGGAAATTGCAGACAAACTCCTCTACTGATCTCTAGGGACAGATTTATTTCCATGCTCCTCACCTCCTGCAGGTTAAGTTCTGGCACTTCAAAGTAATTAAATATGATGATTTTCCTTCTTTGCTCCTAAGTATCCACTTCTCCTAGCCTGCTTTACACAATGTACTGCTAAACAAAAACAAGATAAATGCTAGTCATGGCTAGCCCCAATTCCAATTTACAGCATGCAAACCCTTGGTGTACCTTACTGAAAGGATATTTCTGCCCTAAGAAAGATGCTTTCCTGGTATGATGTTCACTAATTTCTTTTGTGCTTCTGAATCACAAATGTGTGCACATATCTAGAATATATATCAATCTGCAGAATAAAAAATATGTACTGATTTTGAATTTACAAGCTAATACAGCTAAAAAAACTTTTCAAGAACACAGATATATTTTAAGCTTTAATTTGGACAAATAACACACTTTTCACAACATGGTTCCATCTTGTGGCATATTTATATGAGAAGGAAAAACTTTAAAAGTGTATCAGCCATAAGCTAACAACTAACGTCTGTTAAAGCCTGAAAGTAGCTCATGGTATGACCTGTCCTCACACCAGCAAGAGATTTGTTTCTAACACACTTATGGCAATTTCTTTGATGTACTTTGTTTTAGGTAGCAGTAAATCTTTTTATTTTTTCCCTCCTGTGCAAAGCAGCAACAGTCCTCAACTGATTTGTCCTCCACTTACAGAAAGGCTGGCCCTGGTGGACAAGTATAGATGTATACTTAAAAGATTTAAATCAACCATCCAGGTTACTCCCTACTTAGGTTTGGTTTAGGGATGTCATAGCAATTTTCAGAAATAAGCATCTAGCACACTTGTACAATCATCAAAGTGAGTCATGTTTAAAATTAGTTGTTTGCACTCCATTGTCTGAGATGGCAGTTGAGATGGAAGGGAAGGGAGCAGCCAAAATTTCATGTTATCAAAATAGGGAAGCTGTGCAAGAAATTATGTATTCTACTTGCTCTTCAAAAAGCATGTATGAGAAAGTTATAACACTGGGGGGAAAAAAAAAGGGTATAATACTGAATGGCATCCCTCGTTATTTTCCAAATGATCCAAGTTCAGAGAGGTATGCTTTATAAGAAATGGTACCAGCAAGGTCACCAGCTGACCACCAGGGCAGAGAAAATACCCAAGTCACAGGCAAGTCCCCACAGAGGTTTCTGCTAAAACCTGTGAGGCACTTTTCCAGAACTTTCAGGAGAGCCTTCAGCAGAAACAAACACACAGAACAGAACATACCCTACTGACAAAAGAGAGCAGAAAATGGCATCAACTGTGGCCTACCAGCACAGGGGGAAAAAAACACACAACCCCTTAGCAATCTGTATTTTTTGTGTCAAAGTGCAGAACCTATATAGCACGAAGCCAGAAAGCACAAGCAAAGTTCAAAGTGATTCTCAATAGCAAATCAATTCTGCTGCAACTTAGATAAAGTGTCACAGTGTCTCTGACACAATACTCTGAATCTTACTGCATACTCCAGACAAGCGTGAAATGCTTCAATGACTTGCAGTTGCTAAAGATTTGTTTGAATACATGGCCAATTAGAAAGATAAGTAAATTGAATGAACACTTACTGAAGGAAAATATCACAAATACAAAATCTGAAGTTTTTTACTGTTCTTTTATTTATTTACTTCATCTGGTCCATCCTGAAGCAATTATTGTATTTCCAAATACCCTCTTTCCTTAACATGCAAGAAATGTAAGACAAATGGGAAAGAAGAAACATGCAAAGACCAGATGTTCTTAACTAGCCTACTCTTAGTAACAGAAAAGTAGTGACGCCTTCTAACACCGAATCCTGCTCTCATAGCAGCTGCTCGGATTTCCTTCTGAACAAGGTATAGATCTGCCCTCTCCCTGAAGTCAGATGATGGTTAAAAGCGTTCACAGATAAGGGATCTTAAATTGAGATATACAGAAACAGACCCAGAGCTGACTACCAGCACACTTGGACATGAAATTTGGGTTACAATGGAGCTGTCTATAACAGTAATAGCTTCTTGGCTCTCAGCTGACAATAAAATCGAATTATACAGGCCATGAGGAGAGAGATGCTGAACAAAAGTGAAAAAATCACCACAAAATAATTCTGTCACACATCCTATATTAAATCAATTCTGTGAGCACTTCTGATTTATTTTCATTTACCAGTACAAAGACACAGAAATTATGTACACAAGAGAGATACAGCCCTGCTTTTGTATAAGGAACAAGGAGGAAGGCAGATGAAACAAGTAGAGGACAAACTTCCACATGATCACAACTGACAGAGGGAAGGTAAATTGGAACAACTTCTGGCTCTCCCAAGAAAATGAGATTTTCAGAAAGAACAGCTTAAAAGAAAAAAAGAGAAAGTTATTTCCTCATAAAATGCATATCTAAGCTTGAAGTTCATGAAGTTCATGCAGCTCCGCAAACTACAGGAAGAAAATCCATGACAAACTCCATATTTAAAGATGAGATTTCTAACTCAGAAGCTCCTAGACCACAATATCAATGAAAGACAGAATGGTAAGCAAGCACGCAGGGATACTCCAGTAGCATTTTTCACTTATTCTTGTCTCAGCATCTGCTGCTGGCCCACTGTCAGCACTGATTTTGATATGATGACGCCCACTTCTCTGCCCTTTCATGAATACAAGCACCAACCCACTGCAGACAATGAGCCATCTTAAGGCACTGGTACCATTGTGCAGGGCCTTTCAAAGGGTCTGGCATCTAATTTCATTTGAGCAAGTAGCATGGCAGTGCATTGCTTTGCTGTGTTTTTTCTCCCCCATATTTTAACATAGTGAGCTTTGAGAAGACACAAGCAGGCACACTAGATGTAGGGAACTTTACATCCAGAACCATGCTCAAATACTGAGTTGAAAATGCAAACAGTCCCTCCTATATGCTGAGACTTTGAGATAGTGACTACAATAAGTCTTGTACCATTTCTTGTACCATTCAATTTTAAACTGACATCCAGAACACAGAAAAGTTATGTACTATTTTTTTTTCAATCAGTGTATTATAATACACTGTGTACTAATTCTTCAAGCAATACGTTATAATCCAGGTGCAAATACGGCATTAACTCTATACTCTAGAGTTAAACATTTATTTATGAATCAATCCATTTTTGCTAATGTAACCGAATAGGCAGTAAAATATGCAGGAAGGTTTCATGACAAAACCAGTAGTTACTACAGAAATAAGATACATAAAGTCTCCTATTAAGTAATCAGTAACACTGTAAATTAAATAGCAGTTTGTGGTAGGCTAATCTAAAAGGAAAAAAAAAAGTCTTGAATCTTTGATCACATCTTAAAGCTATTATTTGGTTTTGTCTATTAAACCTTTCATACTCATGACCATAACATACATGAAGTTTTAGGCACTCAACACTTCTACTCTACACTTACAGATTACTTTTAATGCAGTTTAAAAGCTCTTTTGAGTGCTGAAACTTCAGAGATCTTCATAGGCTTGAGATCTCCATCAAGGAGCCAGATATGCCACTGTCTTGCTGAAAAGTGTGACCAGCAAAACTAGCTCATAATAGGAGCTTCACACACCTCTCAAACCACTATACTCATGCTATTCTAAAATTATTAATGCTTGCTCTATTTTATTCAGAATTCCCTAGAAAATAAATAAATAACCTACTCTTCACCTTGAAGATTAACTATTCCTTTAAAAACAAAAAAGGTAAAATCCCACTGCTTCCTGGAATTCTGTCACTGAACAAACGACAGATCAACATGTTCTTCGTAACACAGACTTTACAGTAACAAAAATCCAATACTACTTACCTAGATTGATGAATCCTTCTAAGTAATTCCCACCCACATTAATATTGCCTACAGAATAGCCAAGTCATAACCCTGAACTCAACCACAGACTAATCAGCAGTTGCTGTATACTGCCACAGAGAGAACAGGTCAGGCATGTAGAAGCTATTTTTAAATGATCCTAATCACAAGATAATTTTAATTGTGGGTAACAGCAATAGAGACAAAATGTTAGCTGTAACTTCAACAACTGAAAATATTTTTAATAGAGAAGATTCATACAAAATTAGTAAGAACTCCCCTTGTTCCGCATTTATTTACAAGTCCTTATCAGAAGTTCCCAGAACAGCACGAGAAGATCAGGTTTGCCATTCTTGGTGAGACAAACCTATACTATAGTTCTCCATCCCATTTTTTTTTAAAAATATTTTATTTTAAAAAGGAATTTATTTGTAGAGTGTTAAATTGAACTGTCGTTTAAGGGATGTATATCAAATAAACAACAAAATTATGCCATTTTTCTTCAACTTTTGACAGAATGAATAATATCAACTGATATTTTAAGAAAACACAACCTTCTCTAATATAAAAGAAATAGAGGTCAGGTCTCCTAAAGGTAATATTTTTTTTTTTGAATGGGATGAAACCCAAAACAACTGATTTGAATAATTCTGTTTTATCAAGCAACACAATAGTTGTCACATAGAGTTATAAATGTACTATCTGCACCCACAAGAAGAGATTTGTAATTACTATTTTCCATAAGTCCACTGGAGCTCTTTGGAAAAACAGTGCAGCCATCTCTGACAATCTCAAAACTAACTACAAAATACTTCATCCATCATGAAACAAGACCTTGCATATCAAAAGTTAACTGACATACTGTGCTTTTAAGTCATCAGGTACATGTAATGCAGGCTTAGGGCTTAAGCAACAACTTCCTCCAAAAAAAGAAATTAAAAAGTAATAATACTCTAAAAACAATCCCCCAAAGACAAACAACCCCCCCCAAAACAAAACAAGCAAAAACAAACAAACAAAAAACACTCGAGACAACAGGTAATTAGAATTGCCTTTATTTCCTTCCAGGAAACTAAATTTTTCTCAGTTCAAGGTAGTGCTAATTGGAAAAACCACCACCACAACAAAAACGAACAAAAACAACAACAAAAACCAAACTCCTCAACCAACCAAAACCCATCCCCAAGTGCTTAAGGGTTTGAAGTCTTCTACGTAATGGTATAACTTAGTAATGTCACAAACCAGATTCAATCTGCTCCTTTCTCAATACCTTCACTTAACAACACATTGCCTTCCTATTTTCTCTTCTTCCAGAAATTTGATCACTCTGGTAGAAGAGGAAATAACCCCAATATATTGACTAACAACAAAAGGCAAATAGAAAACTGACATGTTAATATTTGCACAATATTAACACTGCATTCACAACAATTAGTAAATATTGTTTATTGTAAAAAGGAAATCTGTCCCAACAATTAACAAGTGTCCATTACAATGCTGGATAACTTCAGATGACCACCTGCTGGCCATAGCAATGCCTAGCAGGATTTTTGAGGGGTTGTTTGCTGATGGCAATGCACTGCAGAATGGGAAGAATCCATCTCATTTTCAGCCTCTTAAGATCACCTCTCACTTGCTAGAAACACTAAACTAGCTTCTAAACATGCTAAACAGTAAATTAGGAAAGCAGTCCTACACTATTCACTAAAGCTGAAATCAAATTCCTATAAATATCTGACAAAATTTCCTCATTAACATTGCCAGTTGAAATTTAGCTGCACTACTAATGTATGGCTGCTATGGCAATGATAAGAAAAATTAATTACAGGAGGAATATCAGCAAAATATTATGGCATTCATAATTTTCATTTTATACAAGATAAACTTACTGAACATCTGTCTTACTAAAAGCATGTTCAGCTTTCCTTGCAAACAATATTAGGTATTTTTGGCTTCTGTGTTTTCCAGTTTTACATGTCAATATACAGAACATGAACTTCAACTTGGACAAAGTTCAAGCAATCAGAGTTAATATTTTCCTTTTCATGTCTGACTAGTATTTGCTTCACATTTCTTAGGAGTTACCATTTTTAAAAAATCAAGTGCAAGAATCTAATTTTCTCTATCTCAGTATCAATGTTCTGCCCCTCAACTTACATGGAAAGGATTCATTTGACCAAACGTGGATTTCTACATCTGACCTCTCAGGTAAAGTCCCTATCCATCTGTTCACACAAAACAGACTCTAAGAGCCCAACTGACTGATATTTCAGCATCTACTGGGGGTCAGTTCTAGATCACTCTGAAGAATAATTTGTGTCTCTGAGCTGCTATAAATGTCTGATGGCTGTCACACAAACAGCATGTATGTGACAGTTTAAGCAATTACTGCCCCCAGGTGTTGGATCTACTCTACTGGAAACGTCATTCCTCTCCTCTCCCAAACCTGATTTTCTGGGATGGACTATGTGCTGTACCTTAACACAACCAACACAGAGATGAATATGTCAACAGAAACTACTGATTTTGGTAATTTTTGCAAATTCAGGAGCAAAACTTACAAGTAGCTGATGCATAGGTACAGATTTTATTACGCTGATCCTGTAACAGGAACACCACCTTTCCTGCCACGGCAGCAAAGGAGCAGGGAAGGTGACATGGACCTGTTTGTTCACTGACAACAAGCCCATGCTGTAGTTGGTACATTTTCAAATTTACAGGCTATCTAAATGATAGCAGTAATTAAATCCCCCAAAATGTAAATCTGATGTGATTTCTAATGAAAGCCTTGTTGCAAAACTGTGGCGTGCAAACTGTAAGGGCAATCATACCTTAAAGGTCACATCATAAACTAGCATGAATTTTCATTTTAATTAAATAAAATTTAGTTTCTATTCTGGAAAATTCAACCGTTAGTATTACAAAATGTCTTCCTCTTCCAAGAAATTAATGCAGGTGGTAAAATGCAAAGTAATATATTAAAAACTTAGGTCTATTTCTACTGTAAACCAGTTATATTTAATGAAAAGGAGAAACAACTGCTAACTTATTGTGTAGAGTTCAATGACAAAGTTTTTCCTGTCCTGTGAAAAATGACACCATTTCAAAATGTTTCCTGTTTCACATTAGGAAGAACTTAAGCTCTCTCACGGTTTTTCATGAGAAACATGAGACAAAGAGACCGTGAAAAAACAGAGTTCCAACAACCCTTCTGTCTAAATCACTTACCTACTTGGGTTGCTTATTATCATCAGGCAGGGTCCTGTAAATTTTCCCTAAATTTCTGAAAAAACCTTTTTAAAAGTTCCTTTTCTCTGAAGTTTCAAAAAATATTTCTTTTAAGGAATCAAACTGCCACCTAGAAATGTTTTTGCTAGCTTCTGTGATGTAGTAACTAGTAACAGGACAAACAATTCTGTGTGATTCTCTAAGCCTCAACAGCCTTAGCAGGCATATGTTAGGAGAAATGAACTGTTTTAGTGAACACACAGGAAAATATTTCATAAAATACCTTTACAGATACCTCAGCAATTTTTTCCACTTGTACTTACTACAGGATTTTAAGGGAAAAGTAGTCCTGTAAATCATCTTTCGGACTATACACAAATGCATCTATAACTGAGGGTCATGCTACAGAGAAAATGTTTACTGGATAAATACAGCTCTGCATGACAAAGGTAATAAACAACTGAGAGAAAAACAGGACACCTCTGTATCAGGGGAAGGGATTTTTATCCCAGTAAAAACTAAACCTATTTGATTACCTCAAGCAATTGGAAGCAAACATACACCACATAGCAGATGTTCAGTAGATCTTGAATAGTTCCTCAGGAATCACTAAATCTGCTTTTACAGTCTGTGTGTCAGGCTCATTACACATCATCCTACACGCAGCAGGCTCTGGGTTGATGCATACATGCAACCCATAGAACAAGCTCCAGCCCACGGCTGCAGGTGCCCAAAAGATGCATAGAGGAAAGCTCTGTAAAACTTGGGGTCACCTGTGGTACCAAGCAACAGAACCAACAGGAAGGGACTAAATCAAACATTGTTTTTTCCCCATCTCCATGTAGTACAGAAATTTAAACACCACAAAAACCCCTAATTTCTGTACTTTTTTTAAGTGCTTGTGTCAAGCATCCAGAACCACCATGAAATTTCTGATAAGTGAATAATAACTCACTACGTGAGAGCAGTTTCAGCTTTTGGATTTTACTGTGGTGTAAAATAATTAAGAATAAATGACTCCATTTGAACAGGAAGCAGAAATAAAAGTAAAAAAACCCCATGAGCCTTATACTAATGAGAGAGACTCCTATGTGAACATGTTACATCTCGAAGTTATTCTCACTTAAAGTTTTCTTTATGATGAGAAAGTTTATAGGCTAGCCTCAGGAGTTATATTTAGTTTTAGGAACCACTATAGAGATACTCTTTCTCTATCAGTACCTAAAAGCAGCCTGAAACAACTTCTTAATGGTTAGCTGATTTAGTTAACACATTCACTCAGTGTGGACAAAAACCAACCATTTTAATTTAAAACCTACATTCATTTGCTAAACTTCATTAAATAATTTCAGAATATCACATAGAATACTACTGCAGGACCCACAGTAGAAAAAAAAAGCAACCTACAATTTCAAAATACCAAATCTGCCATGGCATTTATGATGACATGCTTCCCTTTATTTTCTTATTAACAACAGAGAGAGTAAGAGAAGGAAATAAAAATGATAAAAAAGAGATAAGAAAGGAGAAAAAATTTAAAATATTCCCGCTATAAGTCAGACTGCTAATATCCAAACAATAGAAAAGATAAGTACTAGTCACACGGCAAAAAAACTAAAATTGTTGAAGAAAACAAAAAAATGCACTTCAGGGGAAACTTAAAAGCATTTCAGCTGTATCATTTAAAAGATGGTAAAAGCTTGTCATGAATGGCACAGAGCTATGATATGACATGACATGAGGCACAGTACAGAACTACATAAAATCCATGAACCATATTTTCAAGTATAAGTGATTCAGTAAGTGCAGAAATGAAAAAATATGCCAAGGTTCAGCTTTGATTAATCTCCAGAATTACAGTTTTTCACCAGGAAAAAAAAATCAAAATCAACCCCTTTACATGACATGATGATTAAACTTTATTCTAGTAATTCCCTAGTAACTGCAAAAATTTTGCTGCAATGGTTCCCTACTTAAGAAATATTGCTCTTGCACTCCTGACAAGTATGCAACTTCTTCAAAAACACGCTGACTTGCAATTTTGGAGCATATTGCCACTTTTTTACTGTCTCATCTTCAAAAAAGAGGGAAACCATTGAAGAAAATGAAATGAAATTGTAACAATGGTGCAGTTATAAACAACTCAGACAATATACTGGCTTGCCTGTTACATTTACCCATTAAAACACAGACCTTGATAATGTCAGCAAGGCAAATGAATTAGTCAAGAAATCAAGTCCAAATAAAATCTATCAACATGTATCTCAGTGTCTCAAGGATTCATCTATTTACTTTCAACACTTCTAAACTTAGGATCCTATTACAACACCAAGGACTTTCTTAGACTTATCTACCCTGTGCAAAACAACGATAGAGCTTTCAGGATAATGAACATGATTTTTCATCTACCAACAAAATTAATAAGGGATTCTACTTTGGCTTCTACAGACAAAGCACTGAAGTCCATGCAACAGCAATTCTAGTAGTGTTTTCTTACTTAGACAAAATGGAAACTAGCATCATAGAACTCTAGTAAAACATGAGAGGAGGCAGAGTAGAAAAAGAAAAGAAGAAAGGACATACAAGATTGCAGAATAACACAGACTAATGTTTCTGATTCATATGGAGGTGAGAGCACTGAATTGTGGAGTCAAGAGGCTTTCTTTCCCTGTGTTAAAAGTTATAAACACATAAGCAAGGATGAAGGGATTTTGCTCTTTGCTTTCCCATACTCAAGTCATAATTCAAATTGTAAAGTGAAATTACAGATGATTTATTGATTTTTTTTTTTTAACTTCTATTTAACAAACTGTCAACTTTAATTTTGTCAGGGTAACATACTTGCCAGTCAGCATCGCCAAGTATTAGAAAAAAAAAAATTCCAAAGAAAAACCTTTCAGAGATCAAGCATGTCCTGGTATTACAATTTCAGAACAACATTAAAGGCATTTAAGAAGGAAATTCTCAAGTCTGCCTTTAAAAGGAAAGGCAGATGTAGGTAGAAAAGACTCCAAAACTAAAATTCTTAAGCTGAAAGAACCTAATACAGGAAGTACTACTGGCTACTAAGCACTAACAACTTGTAAGGGCCACCTACTATTGGACGAGTAGGTAATGGGTAGAGCTCCTCTTGTTGCATAGATGTGATGAATTACTTGGTTTTAACTCTCTCAATGAAATGAAAGAGTATCATGTTGCTACTTTGGAGTGACTAGAAAAATCACTGTAAAATTTTCATTAATCCATGATTTACAAGTCACAGGAAGTAAATGAAAATGCTGTTGGCTCTTGCACTTAACCAGCTATACACAACTCACCCCTGAGCAGGAACTTGCCTTTTGCTAAGAAGCGGGCTTACAAAAACCTCCTCCTTATTTAGGCTCTCATCTAAAAAAAGATCAGTTGCTACAGAGATTGCTCGCTTAAAAAAAAGTCAACAAAGCCAATCCTTGTCTGTCTTAATCAGCAGGTGCGCTGAAATAACATAGAAACATGTACTGCTAAAAGCTGGACTCCTTTGCCAGGATTCGAATGTTTAAATAGACTATGTTCATTCTCCCAACATTGGAGTGAGGAAAGGAGATCCTCCCTTAAGTTTTGCCTCACCAAGGCCAAAATAAACAGTGACTTTTGATCACTATCTAGATAGGTCGGTATTTGTGCCCAAATCCCATGAACTGGCGCCAGGGGAGATTTTGGGAGTCCAGAAGGCGGTAGGACCTTGTTTCTTTAACAGAAGTGTCATACACAGAGAGGAGAGACAAGAACTTGTGCCTACAAGAGGAAGAGCTCCCATTTCATGTGTGTTTTTCTGGAGGTGAGCGGTGGGCTCACGAAATAAATGGATGGACGAATTTTCTGTAACCTGGGCTAAAATTTCACGGAGGTTTTAAAGCACTCCAATACCACCCATAAAAACCTTGCATAAGGGCATTAATACCGATGACAAAGTAGATTTTTCAAACAGTACGAGTAATTACAACAGCTTTACCCCAACCCCTTCAGTTAATGCTCCTGCCTGAACTACCGCACTACGAATGAAAGATAGGAGGCACAAATAATTCACAAAGACCTGCGCCTTTCCAGATCACCATTCAATCTCTTTCGGCATTCGTCATTTACTGTCCTCACGCTTGCAGATCCTCAGTTTGGAAAACATTGCTGTGCGGCCGGGAAGCTCCCTCCTCATCCAGGACGGGGGCTCCGCTGCCAACAACTCCGGGAAATCGGCACAACCACGGCAGACCCGACCGGGTGCCTTCGGCGGGGCTGCGGGCAGCCGACGGCAGCGGCGACCCCGCTCTCCCGGGGAGGAGCAGGAAGCGAGCGCGGAGCTGCTCCCGGCCGCCCTACCCCGACACACCCCCTCGGCAGCGGCCGCGGGCACCGGCCCGGCCACGCCGCCCCCCTCCCGCGGGGATACCCCGATCCACTGCCGGCGAGGGCAGCGGGGCGGCCCAGCCGAGGCGGCCCCCTCCCCCGCGTTACCTTCCCGGTATTTCTTGCGCAGCCGCCGGTGGACGCTCTTCACCACCCCCGACAGCTTCTCCTGCTCCAGCTTCCGCTCCTGCTCCGGGGGTGGCGGCGGGGCGGCGGCGGCCCCGCCGGGCCGGGGCCGGGGCTGCGGAGCGGCCTCCATGGTGTTCCCGCTGCTCGCCGCGCACAGCCC
>VZUI01000808.1:110507-136366 GCA_013401135.1 Cettia cetti | reverse complement strand
CCTATTATGTGTATTTCAACTCAGTGCATAAATGATATGATATGATATGATATGATATGATATGATATGATATGATATGATATGATACTATTATATATAAATATAACCATGGAGCTCTGTTAATAAATATATATTTACCCTATGGCCAAACTAGATTGCTGCTTCTGCATTTTGAATATATTTCCCCTGTTTTAGGCTTGCTATCATCAAGCTCCCTCTTATTGATTACTTCACTTTGGTTTTTATTTACTCAGTGACTTGGATTAGGGAAAACTGGGAAATTGGAGAAAGATGTTAATAATATTTTGACATATTATTGGTACTTTTCCTTCAAACAAGGTCACTTTCTACTCTCTGTGGGCTATAGAAAACACTAAAAATCCTGTTTACCAAAGATGCTGGCACTTGACACAGTCTTTGCCTTAACAACACTGAAATATGATTGACTCTTACTAAAATAAGATCACTTTTATTTATCCTACATTAAACAGCATGACCTTTTCAGTACCACTTTACATGCCACAAATTTGCTAAAAAAGACTCCATGGTATGATTAGTGAACCATTCCACTCACAGCAATGAAATCTCCAAAGACAGTCAGTATCTGTCCCTCCCCAGGTACCCTTGAAGAGCCAGATGTGCCTTACTGCTGGCAAATTTGGGGACAATGTAGTCCAGCGTTTCCATTTCTTTAGCCTGGTGTAGTCCCTTCTGCAGAGCCTCCATGTGCAGTTTGCTTTAATGCATTTCCTGGGAGAAGGCAATCAGAGGAAACAGAAACCTCAGCAGCGTAGGCTGCTGCTTTGGGTGCAGCACACCCAGGGGTACCCTCAATTATGCACCTCCCAAAGGGGCAGAAGGAGCTCATTTAGGGCAGTCTCACCCAGGATGGGCTCTCCTGTGTTAGGCTGCAAATGGGTGATGGTGCAGTCCCAGTTGCCTGGGTCTCCTCCCCGTCTCCTGCTGCTCAGCATGCCCCTGCAGATCCAGGGGCTGCTCTACAGCTGTGGCTACAGTCCTACAAACGTAACATCAGATCCTAGGAGTGATTTGGGCCAGAGGAAGGCGATGCTGAAAGACCTGTTTTCACTACAAGCAGGATTTCACCCCAAGCTTCTATCTTTCTAAAGATGTAAATGCTATTACACGGACTTGTATTAAACTGTTCTGTCATGGAGTGACTCCAATTCTGAGATGTCCAGTTTTCATCAGTTAAATGTACAAAGAAGTTCAGGATTATTTGTGATGAAAAGTTATGAATTTATGCCACTGCTCAGGACAGGCCTGTCTAGATAGTTTTACTCTTTCCAAAACAATTCTCAATTCACATATCACAGAGGGGTTTCATTGCTACACACAACACACTGTGTTCTCCCCTCATTGCTCCTATTTAGGCTTGCATTTCATTTCCAAATTGCAGCTGCACTTTCTGTCAGCTTCAAATAACAATTTTCTCTCATTCCTCTCTGATTTGAGCGGACCAATTTAATTTTGGTTAACCTCCCATCTTCAGAACTTGAAAGGCATGAATGTGCAACACCTGGCACAAAGCCGTGTGCTGAAGCACGGGACTGGGACTGGCAGCAACTCCCCTGCAATAGGAATGAGCAGAGGTTATGGCTCCAGTCTGGAAAAACACTTACACATGCACTTGTTGTTAAGCATAAGAAATATTTACATGTAGGACTTTGAGCATACATATCTGTACTGCTGGATTGCTGCCTCTGTTTCTTAAGAATAGACTGCATACTTTACATTCTGATACTTGTCCATCGTATAATACACTGACAATTTATCTTCGAGTATATTTTTTTGTGTAACCCAAGAAGCAATTCAGAACTTATAGAATCAGGGAATGGTTTGTGCTGGAAGGGACCTTAAAGAGTATCCAGTTACAGCTGCCCAGCCATGGGCAGGGACACCTTTCACTAGAAGGTGGATGTTGCTCAAAGCCACATCCACCTGGGGTATGAACACTTCTAGTGATGGGCCATCTATAACTATCCTCACAGTAAATAATTTTTTCCTCATATGTAATTTAAACCTCTTTCAGTATGACATTCCTCCTTGTCCTATCCCTACATGTCCTTGTGAAAAGTCCCTCTCCAGCTTTCCTGTAAAACATTAGGTTCTGGAAGGTGGTGTACAGTTTCCTGGAGCCTTTTCCTCTGCAGGGTGAAGAACTCCAAGCCTTGCAGCCTTTCTTCATAGGAGAGGTGCTCCAGCCATCTGATCATCTTTGTGGCTTTCTCTGGACCCATTCCAGAAAGTCCATGTCCTTCTTATTTTGGGGACCCTGGAGCTAGACACTCCACTCCACTGTGGCGTGGGTCTCATGAGAGCAGAGGGGCAGAATTCCCCCCTTGCTCTCCTGCCCATGCTGCTTTTTGATGCAGCCCAAGACATGTTTGGCTTTCTGGGCTGCAACTGCACTCAATCCCACTGTCCATGACAAAGATGTTAAACAAGTCTCTACTTGGATGTTGAACCATTGAGTGTGGCCATCCAGCCAGTTCCTTACCCACTGAAGGGATAATTTGTCATATCCATTATCTCCAGTTTAGAAACAAGGACATCGTGCCAGGCAGCGTCAAGTGCTTTGCACAAATCCAGGTAGCTATTTGCTGCAGCTCTTCCCTCATCCACCATCTCTGTAACTCCATCATAGAAGGCCACCAAATTTGTGAGGCACAGTTTGCCCTTAGTGAAGCCATGTTGGCTTTCACCAAGCACCTCCTCATTTTTGTGTGCCTTAGCACAACTGCCAGGAGGATCATCTTTATGACTTTGCCAGGCACAAAGGTAAGACTGACTAGCCTGTAGTTACCTAGGTCTTCCTTTCTTCTCTTTTTAAAAATGGCATTTATGTTTCCCTTTTTCCAATCAATGGGCATTTCACTGAACTTTTATGACATATCAAATATGATGAAAAGTGCCTTAACAACTTCATCCACCAGTTTTCTACCCATAGATGTCTCTCATCAGGTCCCCTGGACTCATGCACCTTCAGCTTCCTGTGATGGTCTAACACCTGATCTCCTGTGGTGAGCAGTTTTTCATTCTCCCAATCCCTGCCTTTGCCTTCTGCTACTCAAGTGATGTGACTGGAGAGATTCCTGGTGAACAATGAGGCAAAAAAGTCATTGAGCACCTCAGCCTTCTTGACATCCCAGGTAATCAAGTCTCCTCTTCCCTTCCAGGGGAGGGAAGGCCCACATTCCCTAGTCTTCCTTTTATCACTGATGTACCTATAAAAGCTTCTCTTCTTACCCTTGGCATCCCAGCCCAGATTTAGTTCTATCAGAGCTTTAGCTTTCCTAAGCTGATCCCTGGCTGCTTGGAGAATTTCTCTGTATTCTTCCCATGCTAGCTGTCCTTGCCTCTACCCTCTGTAGGCTTTGTTACTGTGTTTGAGTTTGTCCAGGAGTTCCTTGTCCATCCACACAGGCCTCCTGGCATTTTTGCCTGTCCTCCTCTTTGTTGGGATGCATTGCTGGTGAGCTTGGAAAAGGTGATCTTTGAACATCAGCCAGCTTCCTAGGGCTCCTCTTCCCTGCAGGGTTGGTGCTTTACCAAGCAGATGCCTGAAGAGGCCACAGTCTTCTCACCTGAAGTCCAGGGCCCTCAGCTGGCTGTGCACCCTCCTCACTGCCCTAATGATCTCAAATCCACCATTCCCTGGTCACTGCAGCCCAGGCTTCCCTTGAGCCTTACATTCCCCACCAGCCCCTCATTTGTGATAGCAAAGTGCAGCACAGCTCCTCTCCTCAACAGCTCCTCTGTCACTTGGAGTAGGAAGTTGTCACTAGTGCATTCCAGGAACTTCCTGGATTGCCTATGCCCTGCTGTGTTGTGCTTCCAAAAGTTGCTCAGGTATCGCATGGGGACCAGGATTTGTGAATGTGAGGCTGCTCCTACCTGCCTATTGTTGCAATTTGCTTCCCTGTCAATGAAGGCAATGAAGAAAGAATTCATTCTCTCAAACATCACATTTTCTGTTTCTTAGAAATCTAAGTATAGTGTCTATAAACAAAAGTGTCTCATAAACAAAAATAATACCAGATTTCTGTAACGAACACACTTTTAAGTTTAATGTCCTAGAGTTTTTTAGAGGTGACCATGTATTATTTTTGTATTATTCATGTAGTTGTATTATTTTGTAGTATACACGTATTATTTTTACAAAGAAAAAAAGATTGAGACTGGTTTGGAATAACAGTTTGGTAATCTGTATTCTTCTCTCAGGAAAATGCAGAAAACAAACTCCTTAATAAACATTTTTATTCTCTGCTAAAGCAGCAAGGAAACCTTTGCAGTCTATGGCTTTTGCTGGTACATGCTGGTACAGAACATTCTATTCACCCACTCTTTAAAGAAAAATAAAGCTCTGTGTGAAATGGTGGAAAATAATTTTCCTGAAAAATATGCAAGCATTTCTTTGAAGTATAAAGCGGGAGCTGTGATGACAAGACAGAATTACATTTCCTTGATCAAATAGTTAACAACAGAGGAATCCAAAGGAGAATATTCAAAAACAGTGGGAAGAAGATTAGTGGTGATTTGCAAAAGATTAACAGGACACGTTTTTAGTAGTTGATTTTCTAATCTGGACGAAGGGAGCATATTTGAATTTTCAGATGTACATGTGCAGCTCTGTGCAAATGTGTGTGTCACAGCTTGCTCAGGGAGTCTCTGGAGGAGGTATAGTCTCTTATTAGGATGTTCTTTTTGAAACACTTAGCGTGGAAAACAAAGAAAAGCACAAGTGTTCCAGTCAGTAACACGCCTCTTTAGGGTCCCAGTCATCAAAACTGTGCTGTGCATGCATTATTATTTATTTATTCAGACAAAAATAGTACATCCTCATGATTCTCTGTAAATAAAATGAGCATGATTTAGTTCATTGCAGAATTAGTATACACCTAATGGGGAATATTATCAGTGTAATGTCTTCAGCGTATCAGAAAACAAAGGACACAAACAAAACTACAGATATCACCCATTCCACACAGGTACATTTATATCTCTCAGCAGGTGTAAGTTACATAAAAATCCATCCATGTAATTACATGGCATTAAGCTGCCAGGCTATGCCAACATTTCGACAGTGTCTAACACTGTCTAATACTGTCTAATGCTAACACTTTTCCATTGCAAAATGTTGTCTTTCTGTTACCTTCTCTTGCAATTTTCCTGTATTTCAACCAAGGATCCAAAAGCTATGGACTATATATAGGCTCTGGCCTCATGAGTGAATCAAGTTTATAAGATCTCGGCTGGATTTGAAGAAATTTAATAATTTTATTTAGCAAGAGAACTTCTTACGGTTCTTGCAGGGTTTTTAAATACTCCTGAAGGCACACAATGTGGATGGATGGCCTCTTAGGCTTCTCCTGTGGTCAGTGAGTAAAGAAACGGTTCTTTGGGAAATGACTCATTTTCTGGAAATAACATTTGAGACAGATGAAATGCACTGCCCTCTGAATGTCTCTCCTTCTTTATTGACTGCATAAAGACAAGTTTGGGCTGGGTACCTGGCCAACACAGCTAGCCAGTGTTGGATGAGGTGGAGCCCATCTCACAGGTAAGTCTTCAAGGTGCTCTGCAGCCAGAAGGGGCCGAGGCATCACCAGCTAGATCCTCTCCACAGCCTTGTGACTGGCCCTGATGCCCTGTACTCTGCTACCAGAGACAGAGGGGTGCCAGGGGCTTAGTGACTGCTGGCTCTTGGAGCAACAGCTCGTGTGTTTATGTAATAGAGGCTCTGATCCAGTGCTATATAACTCTGAGCAATTAAGAACAACAGTAATAATTCAGGAATCAGTAAAAATGTACATCAGCACAAATTTCAAGATATTTTAAATAGTCAGGTATTTGAAATGCCATGCAATTTCTGGTAAGTGCAATTAGGTTAAGTTCTCTGGCCCAGTTTCAGTGTAATTGCTTTAACCTAACCAAGTTTCCTTAGCAGGGTTAAGTGTTTTCCACCTTCTGCTTTACATTGCTGTGATACAGAGGTGACAGGTGACAGGCCAGGTGCCCCTGGACTTATGCTGTCCAGACCAGGCTCCCTTGCCCACCAGGCCACAGGCACAGCCAAACCAGCCTGCCTGGGGATACCTGCAGAGATCAGAGTGAGGACAGAGTGCAAAGATCTGATGTCGTCCCAGGAAGAAGGATTTCCCCTATTAAAATCTCTTTGCAATAATACATTTTTTTGTGTCTCTGTTCATTTTTCTCAAGCACAAATACAAGCTGGGTGGCCTGGAAAAAGCAATGGGTTTTAGAGGAAATGTATGTTAACATCTTACACAGAGTAAGATGTTAACCTTTGGCTAAATGGTTATATACTTTCACAGCAGTGCCCTGTATACCCCTCCTTCGTGGGTCTCAGCTGCCTGCCTGGCAGCTCAGCTCTGCTATGCACAGCTCAGCTCAGCTCAGCTCAGCTCAGCTCAGCTCTGATAAGCACAAGCATTGGAACAGGGTCTTGAGAGCATTTCTGTGTTTTAAATACCTTGGGTACCTGGGCCACTGTTTATCTGAACAGCACTATATTAAATGGAGCTGTTCTAGAGTCTCATCAATATTTCATACAGATTGTGGTGCACAACATTTTCATTCCTCTATTAATGTAGCTTTTTTGTGATTGTGACCTTCTTTCTTTAACTTTCTCTATTTCCTTATTAGGATCCTTCCTAGGCCATGGTAAAAATCAGTTTATAGGGTTAGGGACTCTGCATGCTCTATATTTGAAATTTATCTCCTTGTATATCACATGTAGTTTATAATCTGAAATATGTCTACAGTATATTAATGAGTACACTGTGGATATGTGGGTGCTTATTTTGGTGTTCCTCAGCTTTAGAGTAGGGTGACATAAAGTCACTGTGCAAGCAAGGAGCACAACATCTTGGTAAGGAAGGAGCCAGATGAAATAGTCTAGGTTAAAGCTGTACAAAATCCATGCTTTGCACTCAGTTCCATGACAAGTTGTTTTTCCAAGCTGGAGATCAAAAGGCAGCAGTGAGCCAAAAGGTTTGCCCTGCAGAAAGTGGGGCAGGAGGAAGTCACCAGTGCCTGCGTGTTGCCACAGGCTGATGCAAAGCCAGCCCATGACCTGACTTGTGTTCTGGAATTAGGGAAAGGAAAAATTGCTCCTACTGAGGGGCTTCAGAAGGATAATAAACATAGGCAGGACTGTATGGGTGTATGTGTTCTCTATAGCAAATTGGTTTCTAACCAACCAAACTATAATCAGACATTTGAATAATTCAGTGTCACGACAGACATGGATATGTGAAAGAGAAAGTGGACATCACATGCAAAACATGGTAGAAAAGTCATCCTTTTGCTTCAAAGAGGCTTGTGCAGGAGACAGCAAAAGGATCTAACTCCTACAGAGAGACTGTGGTATACAGAGTAATCTTAAAATCTGGTTTGAAGTGTAGTCAAATGGCATTGGAGAAATGTCAAGACTGTTTTGACACAAGTACTGTTTTAGCTACTATTTCCTCCTTAGGTGAGCTGTGGGTGTTGGGCATCTGAGTATTGGTCACTGGCTCTCTATGAGACTTGCTAGGTTTTTACATCTATGACTAGAAGAAATTCTAGTCACATATACTGAAGCTTGTATTCTCAGATATTTTTCTCTTAGACCAAAATAGAAAATAAAATTAGTTGAAGATAAAAATAGTTGAAAATAAAGTCAACTGAAGACATATACTTGCTAAAACCCAAGCCTATTCCTATAGCATGAGCTGATAAAATCCAGTTGCTGTGATTTTCCAAACTTCTTGAGAAAGGCACTCGAGTTCATGCTGAGAACTTGGTGATAATGCCCATATACCATAAAGGACTAGAAAGTGATACTTTTATGATATTTTGTGTAAGTTTAAATTAAAATAAGGTTTTCCAACACAGAAAAATAATGGACTGCTACCTTTTGGAAGCAAAATTAACTGATAGCATAAATATTATTTCTACCACCAAAATTGTAGCTTACAGTTTAGTGAGGTACCACATCCCTTAGTTGAAATCCTGTTAAAGTTATTTGGCTGAATCAGTACACAATGTCATTTGCAGCTGGAGACTACTGGGTGATGGATCATTCTTACCTTCTTTTTCTCTGGCTACATGGGCTGATAAGGACTCTTCTTGGGGAAGCCCTGTTGAGAGAGGCACAGGTAGAGCAGGGAGTTTCTCATTTATGCTATGCTTTCATAGAAGTTTGAACATCTTTCACAACATAAACCTTCAAACCTCACATTTTTGAGAGAAAAATGGGTTTCTGATGGTTGGGACACAGCCTTTCACTGCTGCTGTCTGTGGTTTCTTGTATGATGAGGATGACCCTTGTCTTCTCTGAAGTACTACTGCTCCCTTCTTGTTGGTTGTTGTTCCCTACTCCTAAAGAATATTATAAAACAATAACCTTTCAAAGAAAATATCACTCTGTGCAAGCTCATTGATAAATTATTGTTAAATATTAACATAGTAGAAAAGGAACGAGAAAGAAAAATCCCTGATTCAGTTTTATGCTGTGCCACACAGACTCTGTCTGATATTGCTCCTAGCACCCCTGTAAGGCTCAGAGAAAAACATCTGAGCTATACACTCTGGTACAGATCCTTTGAGGCAAAAAAGCCAGTGAAAAACTGCCATACTCAGAGTTAAAGTCCTAAAAATATTTATGGTATCCTATCTCCCCATCAAAACCTAAAGGAACACCTTAGGAAATGACAACATGTGGTAGCACTTAGAGATGATGGGGATGATTTAGAGGTGTGTGTATGTATAGTTTTTTAAAAATCTGGTGGTTATATAAATACAGAGATTTAGAGATATGTGGATATAAAAATATAGAGATGTAGAGAGATCATCTGATGCCACTAAATCTATGAAAATTGAAAAAAGAGCACTTGGCTGAAGCTGAGCCCAGACAAATTTCAGGTGATGCTGGTCAGAAAGAGATGCCTTTGTAGACCAAAGGTCTTTTCCAAGATTCTGCCAAGGACATACATCAAGGCCTAATTTGGACAACAGGTGCAATACCATGGGTTTCTGTCTGGTTCTGCACAGTGAGTGGGTGATGAGGTTGAGCAACTTTAAAATTAAGTACCTTCTTAATTCTGCTCTTTGCTGGTAATCTTGACAAGCACGTGGCTGTGGCATTTGTCCCCTCCATGCTGGCACAAAGTAATTTCCTGAAGACAAACTGCCCCACAGGCTGCCTCAAGGTGGGAGCTTGTTGGAACCCTGGAAGCTGAGAATTTTAGACTTTCTGTGCTAACAGGCACTGACCCTCAAGAAGACACTACATTTGACCTGAGGCCATGGAGAAGGCTACCAAAATTGTCTGACAGCACTGGGATTATGGGTGTGTAGTTCAAATAGAAGTGTGTGATATCACAGGGTAGAAAACTTAGAATTTAAGTTTTTAGACAATAATAATATATATAAAGCAAGATGGAGAATTTAGGGTGTAGGCTAACTTCTTCTTCTTTCACCTTCTTCTTCATGGGTTTGAGTGGTGTATTGTAATTGGGTGGAAAAAATCCACATTGCGGACCATGGGTGTTTGGTTATTGGGTTAAAAGTAAAAAAAAAATTTAGGTGTCCTTTGTTAATTAGACAATTTGGGCGTAAAAGACCTTAGAAAAAGATAGAGACAGAGCCATTTTTCACCTTGTGAACTAAAACTCACAACTTGTGAGACTGTACTATAAATAAGAATAAATAAACAACTGAGTCTGAAAACAAATACTGTATCTTCTGAGCATTTAATCCCAGCTCTAACAGAAGAAAAGAAGAAAAAAAATCCACAGGAGCCTGGCTGGCTGCTCTCCTGTGGCTGTTGTGATCTCCCCAGCCAGGCTCCAGTTTTGGCCAACATTGAGGAAAATGATTCAGTTTTCAAATCAGTTAATGACTGTATCAATCCTCAGCTACACCAAAATTAGTGATGATAGCTCTGACTCTGAGGGATGGCAGAGGTGAAAGGACAAGAGTGGCAATGTGGGAAAGGCCCCAGCCTTGTGGAAGGACATTTGCCACTGGAACAGCACCTCAGCACTGGGAGCGGAGCCTGTTAGGAAGCTATCCTCCAAGGAAAAGCCTCTGCTCCAGCTGTGGTGCTAATTAACAAAAAGTCCCATTTAGTTCTCATATCCTTTCACTTCTCTCACAACAAAACCAAACAAAACCACCAAAGTAGCTCTCTTGGGCAGAGATTTCACTTTATAACAAGCATGAGACTACCTGAAGTCCACCAGGGAACTGGCTATTGATTTTGCATGAACAACTTTCATTTTTTATGGCAGCGAGAGAAAAAAGCTCTAAGAGAGGAGAAATGGAGAAATTTAGGGTTGCTTTTAAAGGACAAAAGAGGGAAAAGGACCAGTTTACAGAGAGTTGAATAAAAGTAAGCTAAATAAGACCAGCTTTCCTTGGATCTGCCAGAAACACAGTTCATTTTCAACAGCCAGAATCTTGAGTGTTAGCAGCAGCATCTTGGGGGACAGCCCTCCATGTTGCACGCTCAGATCCACTCCACACTCCTCCTATGTATATTAGGAATATTAGAGGGGATATTAGGGAACATCAATCATGCTACCTGCTGCATTTCATTAAATTCATTCAGGAGATGTGTTGAGAAACCCACACTCTTTCCTAGGAAATTTTTAGGCTGGAAATGGAAGACAATCTTAAAGGAGCAACTCAGAGTGGTGGCCAGTGTGTTTGCTGTCTCCACCACTGACACAGCACTGACAGCTGGAACCATCCCAGAGCCAATACAGATAAATATTCAGTGTTCCCCTTCATTCCACATTTCTTGTTCTGCCTTTACCAGGCTGTTTGCTTCCTAGTTAACCCATCTGACATTCCTGCTAAATCAGACAGCTATCCTTGGAAGGACAAGAGAAAGAAAAGCACACATCAGTGGGAGGCTGAAGCTGTGATACAGGACTTAGTGTACCAAGAATTGCCAAAATAAATCCTGCACTCAGCAAAAGCCTCATCCCATAGTAGTGCCAGTCACATACATCAAGACCTGATTTCTCTGTGTCAGGACAGGTATTTTAGCATTTCCCTTCAAAAATAGATTCTCAACCTCAAATTAATTTTGAGTGGAATCACCCCACTGTAGATGAATTGAGATGCCTTGAGAATTTAGGCAGTATAGATACAATAGATAAAATAAAAAGGTTTCTTCACCAAATTCTTCCCAGTAACCTTCACTTGATCGCAAACCTCACTCAACCAGAAACAGCTATTAAAGAGCAGTGTTAAGTCTGACATCTCACTGAGGACTGAAATTAGTGGTAGATTCAGGGCAAAGTCAGGGCAACCTGGACTTCCCAGTGCTTTTGCAGGGATTTGCAGTACTGTTCTTCCCAGCAGCTCCTGGGCTTGTCTCAATCACAGGCCATTTTGGGCTATTTTCACCCTCTGAGCAGGGAAGGAACAGAGACCTCTCAGCTGCCAGCAACATGGCCATGGCTCAGGTGCTGTGCTCTCATGGGCATAAGAACCAAGGCTACTTGGCAATGCCATATTACATGAGGTAAATAAGCTTCTTCAGCTCAATACCCACCTGCCAGACCCACAACTTACCTTATCTTGGGTGTCATTTGTTTCCTAGTGAAGTCCAGAGAGCTGGGTGGAAATGCCATCTTTTTCCCATTAGTACCATAATCCCACATTTTCAACCAATTGGATTCATTTGCCCTCATGCCAATAGATTTTTGTTTTCCATTAGTTTTGACCAGAAATAACAAAGCCTTGCCTGTACAGAGGGCTTCATTTGTCTAACACTGAGAATTTGGGGATTAAAGAACTCCCAGTTCAGACATGAAAAAAAGTAAGCTGAAGATGCTGTCTACAACGAGGTGTTACATATGGCAAAATGTCCCTTCAATTCCTGTGGTAATCCCAGGTATGAGCCCAACCCTGCCCCATCCTTCAGCATGGCCTGTGCTCCACTTAGCTCTGCTGGGGAGAGGATGGATGATCCAGGAGCCACTGAGCTGTGCTGCCATGCACCACCAGGACAATCGTCTCTCCTCATCTCAAGCTGCTGACAGAGTTGGCAGCTCTTACTAAATCCCCTAGAAGACCACTTGAAGGTAGTCTGACAGAGAAATGTGGATACTTATCTTTCTCCTAATGGTGTTCTTGGAGAAAATAAAACTCCTCCTATGGGAGAAGAGTCATCAAAAATATTTGAAATCTACAGATTTTTGAAAGAATACACAGAATCCCATATATCAGCTGGAGGAGTCTGAAAAAATATATTTTTTCTTGGTGTTGTTCATAATAAGTGATAACATTGCCTGTATTGTTACATCTTCTTAGTAAATGAATGCTTTCAGTTGCTTGCTAGATTTAATTCATCCTACCTGTCATAGTGCCACAGCTTTGTGCTGGTTGTTAGTATTGTGGTAGTACCTGCAACAACACCTGATTTGTACATCACAGGTTAATGTTCCCATTGCAGTTCACTTTGCATTGCAGAGGCTTATTCAAGGAAGATGCTTTCCATGTCTTGATAGAGGAAATTAATGGTAAAAATGATTAAAAAATTGTTGAATTACAGTTCTGAATATTAAGAATCAAAAGTAAAAGATGCATAAGAAGCAACATTGGGGTAATTTCAATGAGCAGAGTTCTACTTCCTAAAGTGCACTTTTCACATAACAGCAAAAAGACTTGTGTGGGTGTATTCTAGCTCTATAGTGTGCCCAAGGTACAGCAATGATTTTATTCTCTAAGTATCCTGGATTGACTTTCATGGCTTTTAAAAACATACTTCAAATAGGGAGGGTTTCATTAACCCTTCAGAAGACATGAGGTGTAGATTCATAAAGGCCTATTTAAAACATAAGGAACAAGTGTGACTCACTGGAAGCTTGTTTTATGTTCCTGAATGAACTACTTTCACAGCCAATGGTTCTGTTATTTACAGATTGTGTCACAATATCATTTTCTCATTTTCATGAAGGAAGAAACAGCATGATTGTTTCCTTTATCTTTTCTTCAGCAATATTGAATGTTGTCACAGGAAGGATGACTTAGATCATTAAGCTTTCTCTGGTAATTAATTCACTGAGTTTCAGTGTTGCTCTACACACTGATGACAGCCATGGTTGCACCAAATAGACAAAATAAAAATATTAAGTGAATCTTACATTCTCCTTTGGTGTGAATATAAACGTATTGAGTGTGTGTGTTAAATTCTACAGCTCAGCTCTTTGCTGCCTCCCTGTACCTGGGCTTTTGTATCTATTACATAACAGACCAAAAGTATCCTCTCTCATCCTCTCTCTTGAACATAGAATGATAGTAAGCATCACATAAATGCCTGCATTTCATAATGGTGACATAACTTGTCCTTATACTCCCCATATGGATGTCAGAAAACACCATGCACATAAATGACTACCATGTTTCCATAGAAACTAATGTACTTCAGGCAGAAAAATGAAACGAGATTTATAAAATTCATTTTAAAAAGCACAAAAGTTTAAAAAAAAGACATCAAATCTCCTTATGTTTTTGTCAAAATGCTCAGAAGGTATTCAATACAGTCTTTTATATTATCTTTTGGAAATCATTATTGGTCGATGTAAAGACACTGTCCTGGACAGCTAAACTGTTAGCTTAAATATTTTGATTTGTTATCTCTGCCTCCACTGATGTAATCCTGACAGCATTTTGCTTCCTGGCATCTTTGCAGATGAGCACAGTGCAGAGGTGCCTGTCAGATTCCCATGTGCCCCACACGTGTCCTTTGAGGGCCTGACATATTTTATTCCACAGGGCTAAACTTCACGCTTCAGCTTATGGGTGGCTGGTTGTTAAACAGAAAAGCAGAATCAGCTGAGGAGGAGGCACTGTTACAGCCTTTCCTTATGAAATTTATGGGAAAAATTTGAGAGGCAGAGCAGGCACCACATCTCTACTCTCCCAGAGCAAATTCAGTGCCTGGAGTTGCAGCAGCTGAACCGAACAGGGACATTTTCTAACTGAGCTCTGATAACCATGGAGCTGGGATGGCAGCAACCCTGCAGCCACATGGCTTCTGGTACTGACAGTATATCCCATCTATTCCCATGTTCACCAACCCCTGTTTCAGCATGGGCTCATCCTGGGTCAGAAATATTTCACAGTGACAGAAGAGCAGCTTCCCCCTTTTCAGCACCAGGCTGCAGCTCCTTGGTAACTACAGGCTGGCTGTCTCAGCTCCTAGCTGAGCTGAATTATCACTGCTGGTGGGGCTGGTGCTTCCTCCTCTGAATTTGTAAGGCCTGCAAAAATGGATAGGTGGCTCTGAATGGGTTAATGTGCAAGAAGGAGAAATAGTTTGTGGCATTTTTCTGTATTCATTTTCTTTGAGGGACAGGGAACAGTTTTGTTTCGCCTGGCATATCATCAAAACAGGTTTCCAGCTCTGCTTCAAGTCTCATATAGACATAAGACAGATGTTGCTATTCATTTTTCAGTAATTTTCCTATCCAATTCTCTTAGTGTTGACTCTATGACTCCTGCATAATTCAGGTTGCTTACAGTGGTTTGATGTTCTCTTTGAATTTCTTCTTGTTTGTTTGCCCTCGCCTTTGCCAGTGACTAACATCACAATACTTTACCACCAGGCTGGGGACTGCTACACCCACGCATCACCAGCACATTCCCAGGGCTTCTCTGCAGTCCCAGCCCTGGCAAGGAAGGCCTAAATCCTCTGGGTCGTCAGTGAGACATGCTGGAATCTCCAAAGAGCAACATTCCTTACAAAACCTAAAGGAAGGTCTCTGTGTACTGCTACCAGTAAGGCTGTTTTTTTCCAGACCATGACCCATTAAGGATGAGGGGGTTGCATCATTTAATAAGTGATACCACAGCTTAGAAGCGTGTGTCTGAGCTGGCTTTGTAAGGAAAAGTAACTAATTGCATACTTGTGCAGTGACAAAGTGTCTAAGAGGCTGGGCTAGTGGACAATAGAAACTTCCATGAATTAGTCATCTCTTAAACTCTTTCAGGTTCACCACAAGCAAAAACAGCTTTACTTGTCAGCTGACAAGTGCAGCTCACTTTCTAACACAGCACAACTACAAAAGTCACAGCTGCCACCCTCTCTTGGTGGGCTCAGCAGTCAGACACTTGACAGAGAGAATTATTGCCTCATTTTGTCAGTGGTCATTCCAGGTGAGGACTGCAACACACATGAATTCATAGCAAAAAGCCAACAGCCTGTTACATGAGAGCTGGATCCATCCCTCAAGGATGTAGGGACTGAAGTGTGTAATCTTAGAAGCTCTGGTGTCTCCAGTGTCTTCTGAACCCTGCTTTAGGTTCCAAGATTCCCAGCACCTCAGCAGCAAGCCCTCTGGATGCCCGTGAAGGCAACTGAGGTTCCACAGAGCGATTCCTGCTTTCAGGCTAAGGGCAGTATTGCAGCACCAGCCCTGGGGTGTATTACCCCTCCCATGGAGCCAATTCAAAATGTCATCCTTCAAGTCAATCTGCACATTGACACAAATAATTTGTTGTCTTAACTTTACGTCCTAAATCTCTAACCATGCTAGAAAGAGCTCAGATAAGATTTTTTTCTCCTTTATTAGCTGCTTTTGACAGGTGTCCTCTAGTAGATAAACAAAAAGGCTTCAGAATACACAGGATTCGTAGAGTCATAGACTTGGATTTGGAAGGGACTTTAAAGATCATCTACTTAGAGTTTGGAACTATATGATCTCTGAGACCCCTTTCAACCTAAACCATTCTGTGATCCTATGTTTCTATAACCTACACTAACACATATTAAAAAAAACCAAAACACCCAAACAACCAAAACAAAACAGAGAAGAGGCAGGATTAACAGCTAGGACAGAACAGAGATCTTTCAAGAAGAGCATTTGTGCTCAATGAATGTCAGATCTGTCAGCAGAGCTGATAAGATAAGCTGCTTGCCCTGTATTTAATTAAATTTCACAGCTCCTAATAAACACATAAAAGCATACAAAAGTGTGTTTCAGTAGCAGAACTTACAATTTTATTGCAATGTACTATTACTGCAGCAGGAGTGCACCTCATATTATCCTTAAATAGCATCTGACTGGAAAATAGGCAGATTGGGCACTACCTTTTGGCAAACAGACTAATTCTGCCATTTTACTTGCAGTGCATAGTTAGAAGTCCTTGACAATATCTGTTCTACTGCAGAGGTTGCAGAGCTGAGCTCTTGGAGAAGAGAAATTTCATTCATTTTTCTGCTGGTTTAGAGAAAGACTTTGATGGCTCTGTTCATGCTGGGTAGCAGCACAGAGCTGCACGTGGTCTCAGCAAGGACAATATGCCAGCTTGCATGGTAAGGTACCTCACCCCAGCCTCTTCTCCTGACAAGACACAGCACTGCCTGCAGAGGGTAATGAACCTGCTTTCATAAACAACAGGAGTTGTCTGCTGGTGATTCATACTGTAAAACCTGCCTTGCTGTTGCTGAGGTCTGAATCCTAGTTCCTTGCTTGTGTGCAGTCATATTATAATTATGTCTCTCCACTGCGTTCAACAAACTTGTTAACAGCTGTCTACATCCTTCAGTTGGGATTAACTCCCTTTATGTGATTTCCCTGTAAGCATCCCTTTTTCTCTGCTCTCTTGGCTGCCTTACTCATGTCCATCTGCTAACATGGCAGGATTCTGCTTCCAGATCCTTGCTCCTGCAGAGGTGCTGGGAGAAGTATGGGTTATGCAAATAGCCTGTTTAACACTGCCTCATAAGTGAAAAGGTCTTCCCCTGTGTCATCTTTAAGGAATTTGCAACCTGTCTCTCTTAATGCTTTGTTCATACTGCAAAACCATTGTGCTGTTCCTACAACAGTCAGACGTGTTGTCTGGGCCAGATGGGCTTTGCTCAGCTGGAAAAAGTCTGAGGTGATTCAGATCTAAACAGCCTGGAGATCCCACATCAGGGGAGTAAGGATGTAGAAATTCAAGTGTTTCCTCTGTCCAGTGTATACTAAGCCCTTGCTTCCATATTCTTGTGCCTGCTGAAACGTCAGAAGAGTAGCTTTGAAGTGTTTTGCAAACTTATGTCTGAGTCAATACACCATTAATTTGTCTGAATTTCCAAGGTAGGAAGCTGAAAGTGAATAACATTTGGCAGATTTTTCCATGAAGCTGACTTTTTCTGAGTAAAGAGTAGGCAGTTCATAAACATAATAATATACTTACTAGCAGAAAAGAAGGTAAAAATAAATTAAGTCAAAAGACTTTCTGGTGATGAATATCTTGTTACTCATTGAACCATAAAAATCACTTGAGCTGGACAAGAGCTTGCATTTCTTCTATGTAAATATCATGCTGGGGAAGGCTGGTAATACTTTTTGACCTAACTAAACAGCAGAATCAGAAGTGCCTTCTTAAGAAAGCAAACATATCCAGTTGTACAGCCTGCCTTGAAGCTATCAATATGTTACAGTGCTTGATGTCATGAAGGTGAAGAAAAACATTCACACGTGTGAAGCTTCATTACAGTGGCTCTTCAAAGTACAAAGCATAGGCTAAAAAGAAAGGTTTGTGCACAGAAAGGTCATAATATACTAATGCATTCAGCCAAATATACAAGATCTAGAAAATGTACCCCTTTTTGTTCACCAGAAAGGGAATAATTCGATAGAAGAAAAGCTACCATTCAGTTGCCAAAAGTCCAATAGTCCATGCTAAAAGTTTTTGACACAGCTTGCAATAAATGGGACTGTTTGGTACACGAACAGCTAATTGGGGTGTTTGAAGATGTTAGGAGTAAGAAAAAAAAAAATCCACATAGGAAAGAAACCTGAGTGCTGCAATCTGTGTTTCTTTAGTAGAGCTCACATGCACAGTTACATAGAAATTCCCTCTCATTTCTCAGTTCAGAATATGAAGAACAATTTGAGATCCCTCTCCACTCCCCTATGCCATGCAGAGAGGTGTGTTCAGAGCCCCTGAAGTAGATCAATAATGATACAGAGGGGCACAGAGCAACCAGCTCAGTGGTTAAGATTTATTCCTTGTGAGTAGAGTTGGGCTGACATTGCTCTGCTACTTCTAGAGCTTGTTCAGTTGGTATTAGCAGGTCATACCTTTGTTATCTGTGTTATCTACAACACACCATAGCTATGCCTTGAAAGAGAGCACACCTGGAGCACTGCATGCAGCTCTGGAGCCCTCAGCACAGGAAAGACAGGGACCTGTTGGAGCAGGTCCAGAGGAGGACCACAAAGGTGCTCAGAGGGCTGGAGCACCTCTCCCATGACCACAGGGAGCTGAGAGAGTTGTATTTTTCAGCCTGGAAAAGAGGGTCTCCCCTGGCTCTGGGGAGACTTTCTAGCAGCCTCCCAGTACCTGATGGGGCTTATAAGAAAGATGGGGATAGAGTTTTTAGCCAGGCTTGTTGTGACAGGACAAGGGTATGTGGTTTTAAACTAAAGGAGGACAGATTCAAACTAGATATTAGGAGGAAATTTTTACTTTTAGGATGGCCAGGTACTGGAACACACTGCACAGAGAGGATGTGGTATCCTGTCACTGCAGGTGTTCCAAGTCACGTTGGATGGGGCTTTGGACAGCCTGATCTAACTGAAGATGTTCCTGCTCACTGCAGGGAGCTTGAGCTAGATGACCTTTAAAGGTCCCTTCCAATCCAAACTATCTATGATTTTATGAAATAAATCAATCCCAATGAAAAACCCCAAACACTGCTATCTCTATTATAATACCTTTTCACCACTGGTGAGTCCCAGAGTGGCCACACTCAGGAAAGTATGTTGAAAGGGAAGCAGAGTCAGTGCCCAGCCTAAGGAAAGGAGAAAATGCAGTGAGATGGAGATGGAGTGAGAAAAGGTGAGCATATAGATGAGGGTTAGTGGAAAGAGGGGAATGTGTCAGTGTAAGTGTTCCTGGGAATGCCTGGAATCTTGATTGCTGGTGAATAAATCTCAACAGAGCTGACAGCTGCAGGGAAGTTTGGAGAGTTGGTCTAAGGTATGAAATGAGACCAAAAAAAGGAGGGTTTTTCAAATTGTCATCTCTATGCTGCTGTCTTATCACCAGTTCTGACACAAATAACATTGAGGAAAGATTTATAGCATGCACTCATTTTAGTTATTTTTATAATTGGATGCTAAATATATAGAGAGCTCATCTTTCAGATATTTGAAGTCCTTCCAAAACAGGTAGTAGTTCCTTTGGAACTAAAGGTCTCAGTATCCTGCCCAAACATGTATCCTTCCCCCTTTAATGCTGGACTTCAAATACTTCAACCCTGGTCCACAGTTGAACTGGTCTTGGGAAAACTGCAGGTGTTGTCTTCATTTCCCTGGGGTAGTTTATTAGGTTCTTTACATTCAGGCTTAAGATGAAGATCAAGGTTGTATCCACATCATGAATCTCATTATCATGTTACAGACAGAAGATTGGTTTGGTCACAACCTGCCTGGCCCAGATTGCAATCAGCCATGAAATCAGCTGCCCTCACTGTCCAGGTCAGCATCATATTGGACTGGGTGGAGCCTTGAACTGTGCTGAGCAGTTCCTGCCACTCAGGAATCCAAATGCCTATCCCCAGGAAGCAGGAGCCCATCCACATCAGGGGGTGCTGCCCTGTGTGAGGAGAAATAATGTCATGGCAATCTGTGAAATGCACAGACTGAAGCAAGCCTTGTGATTAATAGAAGAAGATAGCAAAAGAGAAGGAGAAAAGATAAAGAACAAGGCCTTGTTAACAAGACTAATAAATGAGATCACACTGTGTTGTCCTGGGGGAGAAGCAAGGGGAATGGCACAAAGAGCCAATACAGACCAGCCAGTAGATCTGAGTGGAAATAAAGAGCCACACCACTGGTGAGCATCTGAAAAGGTCAGCAGACAGGCTTGGCCTCACTGTGCCTTTGAAAGGACTTGGTTTTAAGAGCTCAATCCAAAAAGGTGCCGTGCTCTGGAGCCAACCTTTCATGGCATCCTTCCCAGGGCCCTCCCCCTTGCAATAAACTGCAGAAGGCTTTTTACTATCCCAGCTTTGTTTGACCAGCAAGGGAGAGCTGGAGCTCAGCAGTACCTTTTGTCCTGCAGTGCTGTGTAAGTACACCTGCTCCAAGGGGAGCGTAAGACAAGCAAGGATTCCAGGGCTGAGGGGCTGCTATGTCTCACCTAAGTGAAAGCTCCTTGGATCAGATGGTCATATTGTCTCCATGGGAAAATCATGATTGCTTTGACAAAATGTGGATTAAGAGAGGGGATGGAAAATAATCACCCTTCTCTCATTATCTGTGATATTTCTTTCATCTTTTTCCCTATTAGCTTACTGAATCATTTCAAATGTGCCCTTGTTTCTTTGCCCCTGGCTCTTCATTTTCTGTCTCCAAATCATCTTTCAGGCATTTAAAAGCTTTCCCTCCTCCTCTCTTATTTTATCGTCAATTAGATTATTTTCTCTGAGGAATCTGAGTCCTAGACACCCAGCAGGAGTCATTTGGCACAGCGTTATTGGTGGGAATGGAGCTCTGCTGATTTTTTCCCAGACAAGGAAGTGGCTCAAAGGTTTTAGAAGTGCTTGCCTTGCTGATGCTGCCCCTTTACAGGGCTCTTGCTGTGCAAACTGGTATCTTCAGATGCTGGTTTATACAGGAGGTACTGACAACCCAAAGAGGCAAGGAAAGAAGATGATAAAGCTGTAGGTGTGTGCATGCAGGTTTCTGGTCAAGTAGAATCAGGAGACAGAACTTCCTAGATCTTACCCTACTGATTTTTAATCTGCCTCAAAATGCCCTCTGGTGCCTGTAAAGGGTCTGCTTTCTGCCTTCAGCTGCAAGCTAGAGTTCAACCCCACTGCACTCACTGCTGTGCAGTGGGTGAAAACTCTTGACCACATATTAATCATCTGAATCAATGCATGAAGTCATTGTCAGTGACGAGTTATCTACAAGGAGCAATGCAAATTTATGGAATAAATTCTGCCTATTTTTCTGTTTGCTCTTTGTCCTCCACTATCTCCTCCTAGTCCTCTAGAAGATTGGAGTTTTCTCAAATGTGTTAATTTTGGAGATGTCTTTCCTTGGAGATCAGCTAAAGAAATATCTTTGGGAATATGCACAATTTGTTATTCATAAGTCACGCTCTGTTGCTTAGTCATGTCCCTGCTTCTCTGTTCCCGGATGGAAGCATTATGTAACATCTGCGCTCCACATAAGGGCAGTAGAGGGACAGCCTCCACATGTACATCTATGCATATATACCTATATATCTGTGTGTATTATCAAACACTTATAAACATAAACCAATCTAAATCATATCATTCCTGCTTTCAGCAGTACGTTTCTCAGATCTGTGGGGAAACTATTGCAGACCAAAAGGTCTGGAAATGTGAGCCTGCACAAGGTAGTCCAAGCCACTCTGGTATTATTTTTAATCTGCTGGCAGAGTAAGGAAACATAATGTATCTGTTGAGTCCAGTGTTGAGAATCAGTATGTGGTACAAGAAACAACAAACTCTGGCCTTGCAAGAGATCTGTGTCCTCCTGTTCAACCCAGAGCTCCAGCCAGGGCAACCCAAAGACTTCTGCCACCCTTATCAGCAGGCTAGAGTCAAATGAACATCTAGAAGTCCCTGTAATTTTAAGAGAGCTGTGGCAGCTACCTGGACAGGTAGACAGCCAGAAAATGCACAGCACCTGGCTACAGCTCACAGGCCAAATTGTAGAATTGTTTTCCTTTTTAAAATAAAAGAATTTTATTTTATACTGCCCATGTGTCCTATATGTCAGCCATGTCCAGGCCCTGCTGCTTCTCCAGGCCACATTGCTTACACAGATAATTAAGTCAGATCTTGGTTGATGAAGAAGGCAAAATTCCTTCACTGTTCTGTGGCTGAGTGCGTACACCCTGGTAAGAACACCACATTTTCCCATGCACAAGGTGAAAAATAAACATACATGAAAAAAGAAACCAAGAACGGAAATAAATAAGCTGGAAAATTAAGCTTCTGTCTTGTAAATCAGATCCAATGGCTTTTACCACAGCTGCTTATATACATGCAGTAACACAGTGCCCCCTACACCTCAGCACGTATTTATTTCAGAATTAGCTGTGCACAAGTGACACCAAAGCAACACCATCATTTGCCAGAACACCTGGTTTCCCCCACAGAGGTTTCAGATCCAAAAGCTGAGATCTGACAGGTTTTTCATGGTGTGATTGCAGACATGTAAATTGGAGGCAGCCAATTTAATTTTGCTCACAAGCTTTAAGAAATGTAAATCTGGGTCTCTGAAATATTCTAATTACTTCTCCCCTGATGGATCTTTGTGGCTTGAATAACACTAAAATTGCATGACATTCCACCCCCAGAAAATACATAATTCATATCTGAAATCCAGCATCTGTATAAGCCCTGTTCAACTTCAGGGGGAGCATTAATTTCAGAATGAGGGAATCCCTTGTTTCTTTATAGGGGTAAAAATGTAAATTTTCCAAAATGCAAATTTATATCAACTGCGATTTCTATGTTGTTCATCCCCAAGGAAGCAAAGACTGTGCTGGTGCTGTGTGCTGCACTAAATGGGTGGTTCATGCATCAAAATATGTTCTGCTTGATCAATATCATGTTGTCACCTCAGACCGATTGTGTCACCTTTGCTGTCACCAAAACCAACACAGTAGCACTGAGACAGGTGACTGCAGCAGTGGGGCAGCTCATTAGACATTTCCTGGCTGGATGGCTTGGGCACCAGTGGGAGTGGAAAGCAGAGATGGCATTTTACAGTGGTTAAGTAAAGAGACATTCCCCTTGGCACATTTTGATCACCAAATTAAAAGATCTCTCTCAATTGCTTTGGTTTCATAACAGTCAGCTCCCAGGTTAGAAGCAGAGATAATTCTGGGGCCTGCAACACAGACTGCATTTTCTGGCAGACAAAAATCTGGAGTTTTCCATAAATGCACAAAAGGAACCGGGGAATTAGGCAGAATGCTCTAATAATGGGTGTGAAGTGTGCATGAGATGCAGACATGATAAAAGTATATTTGTTCATATCACTTCGGTGCAGCACCCTCACTTCAACTTTGTATTTATTGTATTCCTTTGAAATGTAGCTGCTTTGTAAGTATAATTAAGAGCGGGTGCCCTGCTCTTTGCAAACATGGGGATGCTGCCATGGCAACAGCAGGGGAACGCAGGGAAGCAGCTCCCTCTGATTGATGTAATTACATAGCCAGCATGTATAATGCCTTTAAATACAGTTTACTTTTGCATGAAGGAGGCATATAATGGATATTATAAGTTCTGTGTGTGTATTCCAGAACTGCTCTTTGCATGTGTTGCAAGTTCACTTTTAGGAGATTGCTCACGTCAGGAGGGAGCCACCACTGCGTGGCAATAAGGTTGGGAGTGAGGGATCCGGGGGTTTGACTTCTCCCGGGCTCAGAGTGAGGTTGTTCCCTACTTGATTTATTTCTATTATATTTCAGGATTGTATTTCAAAGCCAGGTTTTGTAAAATACAGTTGATTTTACTGCTTTAGGGTTAGAAGATTCAAGTTCTTACCTATGTGTCCAACTTAATTGACGTTTGGAGCCCTTCTCAGGTTAAAAGAGAATTTTCAGGTAAATAAAATTCCCCGTTGTGTCAAGCCTCAGGAAAATTGGTGTGCAAGACAACTTTACTGAGTAACTAATTGCCACAAGCATTAATCCTGGTGTTGCATTCCTCAAACATTACCCCTCTATGCCCTCTTCTTTGCAGGGAAGCATTTTCCACATGGACGGAACAAAGGGCTGAAACCTGAGCTCCCAGGGATGTAACTCAGTAAGGCAGCCACCCCTGTCCCTGAGTTTAAATGCATTGTTCAGTACCGTTTCAGACAGCTTAGCCAGAAGCCTTCAATAAAGGAATGAAAAGAGAGTTTTATGGGAAGGGAAAGCAAAATTTTTGCTTCCAGGACATTCCTTGGAAGAGAAAATATACATGACAAGGTAGGGATTATAGGAAGCTAAGCAATATATAGCTAAAACCAGAGGACAAGTGGAAGGAATCTTTAGGGCCAAGGATCCTTTTGTGAGGCCAAGAGGCAGGAAAGCTTGGCCCAGCTCTTGCCGGTTATCAGTCTATCTCACAAGAGATATGAGGCCCCCTTTGGGGCCTGAGGTCATCAGGGTAAAGCCACTGGCACTGTGAAACTCTGCACATGTATATCATGCGAGATTTTTGGAAACTGAAAGGCAGCTTACAAATCATAGGCAATATTTTCGCAGATAAAGAGAGAGAAACCCTCCAGCATAAGAAATCTTGGGATCCACAGAACAGTCTTCTGTGGAATGAGAAAATAACATCAGGTTGAGGTGCAGCAGCCCAGGAAGGGGTTCCTCCATGGGTTGTGTGATGTGTTACAAAAGACCATTATTACAAAAGAATATTGTTGCATTTGCAATAACATGCTTTTCTCTGGTAGCACCAAGACATTGAAAATCACTCTTTTTTAAACCACGTTTTAAATATTGTCATTTAAAAGCCTGTCAATACAAGCTATTTTTTGTTACATTCTTAGACTACCTTTACTAAAACTAAAGAGCCAGATCCTTTGCAGGCATGATTTGAAAGAAATCAATGCATTTGTGGTGACTTCCACCAGCTGAAGACTTGAGGCCCAAAGCACATAGGATGATGCTCTCAGCTAATCACTTTTCTCACCCCCCTCACATTTTCCTGTGTTAGAGTTCTTAGCACAGAAATTCATATGTCCTGTTCTCCTTTTAAATTGTTATTAAATTCTCTTACACCAAATTTTTCTTACTTTGTCTCACACTAGACAAAGAAAGAATAAAAGTTAAAAAAAGTCCACTTACAGTCCAGTTATTTCAGTGAGACAAATAGAAAATTAAATATTAAAAATGGTTCTGAAGCTTTAATTTTTAATTAAAAAAAATGTAAACATTTCAACTGAAACTTGTTTGCTGAACAGGCTTGCCTCTTATTAATGCTGTCATTTACCCGCACTTTTTCCGTTTGTTCATTATTAACACTCTTAAATGGACAGTACAGTGCAGCCTCCCATTCAGAACTATTCTGCATGTACAAATCTGATAGCAAAACCCAAGAAATAACCAGGAATTTACTTCTGCAGAAGCTCATTAGTGTTCTTGATTGCTAAATACTAATGTCTGGAAACAGAATGACTTTCCTAAAAACTGGAGAGAAGACTGACTTGTGAGCTTGCATCCCTTACAATGACTCAGAGACAGACTCCTGACTAAGAGAATTTCATTGTTCATTCCACAGAATATTTCTAAATTACAAATTAGTAAAAGCACTTTTCCTACTCTCAGGCTAGCATACAAATATGCGTTTTTTATTGCATTCTCATAATTTCCTTTATAAACCAGGAAATGAAAGATTAAAGAATTAATTGTGAGGGGAGCTGAAACTATTGCTTCAATCAATTTTAGCCATATGTTCATTTTTATGTATTTAACCCCCATTTCCCCCTTTTCATTCTTCCTCTTCCGTTCTCTATTATCATCTGTTTCATGTTTGCAGCCTGAAACTGCACAAACACCCTCTGGAGCACAGTATATTTTTGCTAACTTGTTTTTCACTGGAAGGTTTAGAGTAATGGAAGATTAAAATCTTACTGCAGTCTCCAGTTATTACAGTAATATAATTATGAAGACTACCTGAATCCATTTTATCAAGAATTGCCATCACCTTTGTTCACTTGTAAATCACATGATAACATTTAGAGGGAACATTATGTCTTTTTCTCCCTTTCCTTTCCTTTCCTTTCCTTTCCTTTCCTTTCCTTTCCTTTCCTTTCCTTTCCTTTCCTTTCCTT